>BTPG01000002.1:219242457-219359957 GCA_036245525.1 Semisulcospira habei | reverse complement strand
TCGTTGTATGGTGCAATCACACCAGACAGGGTAGGGTTCTTGTAGAAAAACCTCACTCAGTTGCAACTCGTCATACGTGGCACAAGGTTATAGACCACACTGGAGTAACAGTTCCAACAGTACTTTATTCTCACGTTGCACTCTTAGCACAGTGCATCCACACTTTGATACACTGTCTCATACAATGAATGCACATACTTCCTAACACCCTCTTTTGTACTATTACAGATTTCCCGAACAATCCCGCAAATTACAGAACTCAATCAGAAAAGAAAACTTAACCAAAATCATTAATATTCATTAAAAAGTACACTCTAGACTTTTCCACAGTCTTCCACTATGCATTAAGTAAATGTTATGAAATGTAACCAACATGTGTACTACAAAACTTTGAGGCCATGTTTGAGTTAGTTAGTTAGTTATTTGGGTTTAACGCCGAGCAGGCGACTAAGGCCATCTCACGGCGGGATGGGTAAAAATCTGGTCAGCCAGACTAAAAGCAAGGTCTTAAGACAAGATGTAAAGGCCATGTTTGAGGTCACTAGACCAATCGCGCCTTTTGCAGAACCTTCCAGCTTAATCTAGGTCGGACTTTGCTACAAGTTAGCGAAATATGCAACATTCTAGTCACACACATACACAAAATCGATCGCAATTCTCCATGCACAAAGAAACGAATCATACTAAAAAGGTACGTGAATCTAATCTAAAATAACTCAACTGAACACCGGATCTTTTCCTATGATCAACACACACATGTCCTAAAAGAATAACACAACCACAAACGTAACAGTGAGCTGGTAGTGCGATGGCGCAGCGACCTCTGCGTCGTGATGTATACATTTTAGGCTCATGCGAAGGTCGCCTAAACGTCGCAGTACCTTCTCATATGTCTTTGGAGAAGAGTCCATGTGATCTCTTCATGGGCGGGCGCCGCGTCGAGCCCGAAATGTGACGGTCGCGGATGTTCCGTCGCAGTTACGTACATATGACTCCTCAAAAAGACTGACCATGACCAATACGCGACTATGTTACCACACTGCGACCGTCCCACGACCATCTTTTGCTAATTGGGAATAGGTGCAGTTCTTCTTACAAGCAAGATGCGTGCATTTAAATAAGTCCCTTAAAACTGCAGAGAAGTAGAGAATCATAAGAATATATGCCTCGTGTAGACGGAGGGAGTTGAAAGGGGTGATTTCACGAAAGCAACATAGATCCTGACACAGTAAATGGCACCAGTACCAGCAAAAGGCTTTCAGGCCGAAGTCGGCCGCAATGGGCCCGCGCACGTGGGCCCATTGCGACCGACTTCGGCCCGATGGTCCTTTACGTACTGGGCAGTACGTACGCCTCTTCTCAAACAAGACGTAGAAATTCTCATTCGTCCTTACCCCTGCATGTGCTAAAGGAAACCTCTATGTCTTCCGCAGATCTGTGGGAAGCCGGCGCTGCTGATGAAAGGGATTGTATTGGCGCGATTATCTAAAGTCGATAGAGTCGAAATCTACCGGTAAACGGGTATAGATTCTCATGAGCCCTTGCAACTGCAGGCGGGCTCATGAGAATCTATGCCGCTGGCATGATGGAACGGTCTGGCAGACTGCCTGTATTGACTCGACCTGTCCGATATTTTGACTTATTCCACAGTTTGGCGGCTTGTGTTTTTGTTCATATTTCGTGGATGAAGCTGCGACCAACATAAATACGGATCTCATAAACGTGTCAGAGATGCACCAACATCACAATCGCCACTCCCGTAGTTTAGTGCACTCTGCGTGATTAATTACATTTTGCTTTGCCCCTTCCCTGCTACTGAACGTACAGTGTTTCTGAAATCTTTGTTCATTCAACGATCAAAAGTCACAAAGGTCCAAGGAACATAGATGCAAATTACTCTTACGGTTAGATCGTGTTCTGTTTTTCTCGATCAGCAGCAACCATTGAGCTGTCAAGGTCGTTCCATCTCTGGCGACGTGTTTGCAAGGCTTATAAGGCATCGCTTTTATTGGGCTCTCTGTGTGTGACAGCGAGAACATGTAATGATTACTTGAGTCATTTGGATGGTCCTGGCCACGATGTTTCCCGGCCGCGACTGTGACCTAGGATAAGCCAGGGTGGTGTCATTACATGCTGATGGACATGTGACAGATTGAGAGGGAAGGAGAAGAATCCCAGGAAGCACGTTGCCCTCGGGCCGAAGTTGGCTTCAGTTGGCCGGTGAACTGACGACCCGACGGTACTCGGCGGCTCGAGGACCTGTTGCTCACCGCGAAGAGACTATAACAGAGAAAGGCCAAAGGAGACGCTATTACTGTGCCGTGACCACGTGCAATCCTAGTACAGGGCAAGAAACTATTTGCAAGAAGCGTAGAATCTCAGAAGTCGCTGCACGTCTCGAGCGCTGATGTAATTTCTTACGCTTTTTGATTCCTCTTGTGCTCGTCAGGGGCAGACTGAGTGAAAAGGAGTGCAGACTTTGAAGACATGGCGCTATTTCTGTGTGTCATTTTGTCGTTTCATTTCCTCACAGTTCTCAGGCCAGTAGGTTCATTGGACGACTCGGTGGCCGCATCAATAATTGATCTGAGAAGCTTTGCAACAGTTATTCGGGATGACGTCGGCTCGCGCACGGTAGTGCGCAGACCAACGGCGGCCGATGTCGGCCCGATGAACCTTTCGGGTACCGGGGAACAAACCAGTTGTGGATAGCGAGCTCTGAACTCTGTCTCATCCATCAATCTTGAGGAGCAGACGATACCTCCAGCGTTCTTCCCCCTTGTCCCGTAATTCCTACCGCAGTTGTCGGTCCTGGCATTCACTTGGCACCTGCAAAAATGTCGAGTCCACGACCCTGCTTTTGAAACTGTGGGCAAACATTTACAAAATACTGAGCACATCTGCGAAAGGCGTGGATTTCCATGAAACCCTGCGTCTTGCAGGCGGGTTCACGATAATCTACGCCTCTCGCTTCGACGCCTAGTAAGTTCCGGCAGAGATGGACGTGGGCTTTGTCAGTTACATACCGTCATAGACTGAGAGTGTCGGTCACACAGTTAATATGGATGCAGAATAGGCCGCGATATCCCTTACTCAGGATAAAGTGGAAGACAATATTTTAAGACCTTTATTTGTAGGCTTGCAGCGCTGTCAAGATCTGTACGCACGGCCATAATCAACATACAAGGTTCAAAGGTCCTCGGGCAGACGTCAGCCTTAGCTGCCCCGCGCACAAAGTGCGCGGGCAGGCAAGGCTGACGTCTGCCCGAGGACTAACTGCTCACCAGAAAGAGAGCTCTAAAACAGACACGATTCCTCCTCGATGCATGTCTTTTGGTCGACTTTGATTATTATCGTGTGTCCGCGTGCTTCTTAGTCACACTGGCTGTCACCCTCGATTCGCTGCCGCTGATCAGCAGTAGGGAAATCGAGGGAGACAACCAGTGTGGGCACTCAGCCTCGGTCCTCTAGAAAGGTCTGTATGTGATGCCCTTTTACAAAACTGGTGTAGCTAACACCTCTCGACATTTCCGTCCGACATGATCTTTCATTACACGCGGGACCTTTCGGCCCCAGTAGCAAAACACCTTCGGGCCCACGACGACCGCAGTGGGCCCGCGCACAGTCGTGCACGGGCCCACTGCGGCCGTCGTGGGCCCGAAGACCTTTTCTTACTGGGTTGCGGGGTCTATACATAACAACGGTATTGGTCTTCTGCTGTCTTTGCTGGAGGCGTCATGAACCTTCGGATGGTTTCTCGGCTTTTCAATTCGGAATACATAGTAAATACGCAGATGTGGCCAAGCTAATTAAGCTTCATTTGGAGCCGTCACGGTCGATCCATATCATCGCATCATTTGTGTAGGATGATGAAAAGGTTTAAACTTCACAACTGTGCTGGTCTGTGATTTTGACCTTACGCCTCCAGGCCGTGAGTTTAAAATCTGAGCTCACTACACGTAAAACTTTGTTTCTGCAAGAGGTTGCATCTGTCACGGCAAAAAGATAGTACGTCAATTTTTTGTTGTTGTGAAAAGCGAGATTTTCATGGTATTACAACGAAAACATCGCTTTTCACAAAAATGGACTTACTGTATTTTAAAGTTACGATATAAAGCACTCTTAGCAGTACGCTCCTGGTCTTTTATTTTGAGGTCAGTCGCACAAGTGAGCTTAGCCCTACGCCAGCCACTAAGCAAGGTGCTCCGCTGTAGTAACTGGCATAGGCTCTAAACTCACCTGTGAAACTGACCCCAAAATAAAAGACCGGTTTTATGCAGCTATACTTGGTCTTGGAAGGGAAACGGACATGGCTGTGTGCAATCGAATCGATATTGTTACATCTCTGTCTCCGATATTTCGATTTTTACGGTCTGTTTGTTTCTAGGGACTCGCCAATGTTGCATCTCGAAATTGTTCTGTATTTCTTTTTACTGCGGCCGGACGGAAACGTTTCTGACATAATGAGACTTCGTCGGCAAATATTGTTTATGGTCTGGCAATTTTTATTCACGAGTTGAAAAATCACTCGGACAGCCAACGACGACTAGCGAGAGGCGCATATATTGCCATAAGCTCGTGCAGGCTGCAGGGGTTCATGAGAATATACGCCGCTTGCAGATTGAACGGTCTTGCAATATTTTCTCTTTTCATTCGTTTACACTTCAGTATGAGGAGGGTATTAGGAGATGCAATAAATGCTAGCAAAAAGGAAAGATTCGCATGAGCCGCTGCGTCTCTCTCAGAAATTAAAAGGCCGGCAATTTGCATGTATTTAACCCCGTCACTACCAGTGCTCTCAAATTGCGTGTCTGCAGTCTTTGTTAACCCCTCCTCCTGCCACTGGACGCATGTTTTGTTTCTGAAATCTTTGTTTATTCAGCGACCAACAGCCACCACAGTCTAAAGAAAATGAATACACGTTGATCTCAGCAAGAGACATAGATTCCTCATGAGTCCCTGCGACTGCGGGGACTCATTAGGATATATGCCTCTTGTAGCTGGGTCGTGATCACGTTTCCTAAGCGGTAAAATGATTAATTACACGCAAGACAGCTCCAGCCGTTCAAGGAACATAACAGGATGGGATAGATCTTCATGACCCCCCCCCCCCCCAAACAACTGCAGGGGCTCATGGAGATCTAGGCTTCTTGCAGTTGGACCGTGTTCAGTTTTGCTTCGGCAGTGCAGGGGTTAATTGTCGTACAGTTGTAACCACGGATCAGCCCCTAAATCTGACCTATGTAACTGGCCAGGGAGAGGTGTGGCGTCTAGTAAAGTCCTTGTAGAGCTGCACAGGAGCTCAAAAGAATGCCTTCTGCTTTTGAGCGTGGGTGGCCGAAAGACACATTTCGCCCTGACACACCATAGCAAGATATGGGATCGACCATGATAGTTCAAGGGGGGGGGGGGGGGGGGGCGCAGCATAGCTTGGCGGCTACCGGCGCCAAGCTATGCTGGCACCACCCTTGAACTATTATGGTCGATCTGTCTCCAGAATTTTAACAGTCTTCAGAGGCTGACTCCAAAATTAGAGGATTTCAACCATGAGTCACAATGGGTTAGGACACCGACCATTATTTCATGAACGCTCTGAACTGCGTAATACTAATAGCGGTAATTTTCCTTTTGCGTGTCACGACTGTCTTGTTTCGCGCAAGCAGTGCTGTGGATGAACCAACACAGATAGCTCATTGTTGGAGCATATCCTGTGATCAAAATGTCCTCGGACCGACGTCGATCTGTGTTGGATTCGAACTAGGTTGTGGTCGAGTCAAAGTCAATCATGAATATATTGCTTGTAACTCGATCGTGTTTGGGGAACTTGTTCAGTGCCAGCTGATGCAAGACTGTTCAAGCAATTTTCGTTAATTCAACACCCAAAAATCCCTAGATGTCCCAGGAACATAGATTCAAAGTGGTGTCAGCAAGATGCATAGATCCTCATGAGCCGTCGCAACTTCGGGGGCGCATGCAGATCTATACCTCTTGCAAATATACCTGTTCAAATTTTCTCGACAGTAAAACGGGTTAACTCATTCTATCCCAGACACACCACAGCAAGATATGGATCAATCATGATAGTTCAAGGGTGATGCCAGAATAGCTTGGCGCCTATGGGCGCCAAGCTATTCTGGCATCACCCTTGAACTATCATGGTCGATCTGTGTCCTGCACTGCAAAGCAGTCTTCAAAGGACAACGGCAAAATTTGGGGATTTCGGTCTTGAGGTACAATGAGTTAAATTAATTTATGGTCAATCAGCAAGTCATCCTGGAAGGATGGGTACCTAATCAAGCTTCCCAAGAAAGGCGACCTCAGCAAGTGTTCCAACTACAGAGGAATCACCTTGCTGTCAGTACCAGGAAAGGTCTTCAACAGGATCATCCTGGAGAGAATGAAGAGCTCCGTTGACCCCCAGCTGAGAGGCCAGCAAGCAGGATTCAGAAGAAAAAAAAAAACCATTCATGTACAGACCAGATCGCCACTCTCCGCATCATCGTAGAACAGTCTCTGGAGTGGAGCTCCCCGCTGTACGTCAACTTTGTGAATTACGAGAAAGCATTTGACAGCGTGGACCGAGAGACTCTGTGGAAACTCCTACGACACTACGGTGTACCTACAAAGCTCGTCCGCCTGATCAAGAGCAGCTACGATGGCATGACATGTCGCGTGATCCACGAAGGGCAGTTCACCAGGGAGCTCCAGGTCAGAACCGGTGTCAGGCAGGGGTGTTTGCTGTCTCCGTTCCTCTTCCTACTGGCCATAGACTGGGTCATGAAGAGGACCACAGAGCACAGACGAAGTGGAATACAGTGGACACTGTGGACACAGCTTGACGACCTCGATTTTGCAGACGATTTGGCTTTACTGTCCCACACTCATCAACAAATGCAGGACAAGACCACGAGGCTTGCTGACATCTCGTCCCAAGTGGGTCTCACCATCCACAAACAGAAAACAAAGACAATGAGGCTGAACGCAACCAGGGAAGAACCAGTCTTGCTTGCTGGCACCCCGTTGGATGAGGTGGAGTCCTTCACCTATCTCGGGAGCATCATAGACAAAAAAGGCGGCACTGATGCAGATGTCAGAGCACGAATCGGTAAAGCCAGAGCAGCCTTTCTCCAGTTGAAAAAGTGTGGAGTTCCAGAGAGCTGTCACAACACACCAAAGTTCGGATTTTCAACTCCAACGTAAAAGCAGTTCTCCTATATAGAGCAGAGACTTGGAGATTGACAAAAACCACAGTCAACAGAGTTAAGATCTTCATAAACAGTTGCCTTAGAAGAATTTTGAAAATCCACTGGCCAGAGAAGATCAACAACGTCAGACTCTGGGAGAGAACAGAGCAGATAAAAGCAGAAAATGAAATTGGGCGAAGAAGATATGGATGGATTGGTCACAGTCTGAGAAAGCCATCTTCCAGTATCACTAGGCAGGCATTGTCATGGAATGCCCAAGGAAAGAGGAAAAGAGGCAGACCGAGAAACACCTGGCGTCGAGACCTCCAAGCAGACATCAAGAGACTGGGAACCACCTGGAGTAAAATCGAAGGAGAAGCACAGGACGGGAGTCGCTGGAGGTCTCTCGTCGACGGCCTATACCCTGGGAGGGGTGACAGGCGTAAGTAAATAAAGTAAGCAAGTCATCACATGATGCCATTTTCGCAGAACTGCTGGAGATTAAGAGAGAAAAAAAATCAAACGTATATTTTCTTTACATTTTCTTTCAATTGCATTCGTTACATTTTAGATTTCGGGTGCAGACTTTCTGTTTATTGGACGTGACTTTAGTCTTCGCTGGTAGATGTAATTTTTTTTTTCACAAATCACATTTCATCTGGTAAAGTCGATGTAATTTCCTTTTTATTTCCCCCTTACTTGTCCTGATGCTTTTTTCTCAGTTCCGCAGACGCACTTTTTGGTATTCATGTAGTTTTTATTCTGAATGAAGCCTGAAAATACCATAGACATTGAGTGTGCCGCTTTTAGATCCATTCTGTCATGTCTGCAGACGCACACTCCCACGTATCACAAATTTACACTTTTTTCTCACCCGTCTGCAAGAGGCATAGATCCTCATGAGCCAAACAGGTTGCGGGGCTCATGAGGATCTATACCTCTAGCTTGCATTACTAATGTATGTTTCTTTTTAAAAGAGTATCTGCGGTCGTGTGTTTAGTAGCTAACACAATTTAAAGTGATCTGCTCCATGTCAGTATTTGAGTGCTAAAATTCATTGATACAACGTTGACGGGTAATCAATATTGTCTTGCCTCAGCTAAATATTATACACTTCTTTTTACAATCGTTGTGAGTAGGCACAGTTAAGCGAGGTTTTCCACTGCCTTTTGGGCGTACAAATGAGAAGAAGAGTAGAAAAATGTTTTTACGACATTCCAACTTCATTTCTTTAGTCAAGCCTTTTGTCCAGCATTATTGTAAGACATTTCTTTAGTCAAGCCTTTTGTCCAGCATTATTGTAAGACATTTCTTTAGTCAAGCCTTTTGTCCAGCATTATTGTAAGACATTTCTTTAGTCAAGCCTTTTGTCCAGCATTATTGTAAGACATTTCTTTAGTCAAGCCTTTTGTCCAGCATTATTGTAAGACATATTAAGACCAATTATATACGAGATATTGCAAACTATTAACTCATTCAGGCCGACGGCCGTATTTCCCAAATTTTGGAGGCGTCATCTAATGACTATGCACCCGTTGCAGGAGATGGATCGACCATGATAATTCAAGGGCAGTGCCAGATTAGCTTGGCCCCGATAGGCGCCAAGCTAATCTGGCACTACTCTTGAATTATCATGGTCGACCCATCTCCTGCTGTAGTGCGTCAGGGCTGAATGGGTTAACCCTTTACAGCTTGGAGTAGGTCGCTGTAAACTCTGCAACAGAAATGATCCATCTGCAAGAGGCATAGATCATCATGAGCCCCACAGTCTGCAGGGCCTAATGATGATAATTATATGGCCACTTGTACAGCGCGCTAAAACGTCTATGTTTTTTGACATGCAGGCCTTTGGCGACTTAGCGCAGCAAAGAAAAAGAGTAACAAGAACACCACCACCTCTACCACCACCACCTCCACCACCACCATCAACAGCAGCACCGCCACCAGCAACAACAACGACGACAAAAAGAACAACAAAAACGCTGTTTGGCATTGTAAGGTGAAGTGTCCGTTATTTATGCCTCATACTTACTTGTACTTGGCAACAATGTTGGTCGTAGACCTTAACGTTGATTTTGACTGCATTTGCATCCACGTTCCTCTGTTTAACCCCCCTAACTGCCGGGACAAGGCGAACACTACCAAACTGCAAGAGACATAAATCTTCATGAGCCCCCGCGAATGCGGGGGCTCATGAGGATTTGTGTCTCGTGTCGATCAAAAATTAATGTTCTTTATGCCGATTTCTGTCCAGTTGACGTCTGCGTTCCTGACGCGAATAGAGATATCAGTGTACAGTCGTTTTATACGCGCGAAATTCGTCATTGCTGACAGCGAAGAGGTTAAGTGTGTGTGTGTGTGTGTGTCTGTGTGTGTGTGTGTGTGTTTGGGGGGGGGGCGAGGAGGGGGGGGGGGGTTACGTACATTTTAGTCTATTGGTGCTGAACACAACTGTGACTTTGGTCTCCTCTACTTTGTGGACATACAGATCGAACGTGAGGGAAATCGTTGAACACTCCTCATTTTCTTTCATTCACCTCTCTCAAAAACTCCGCTCTCAGACAGTCTGCAAATCCCACCCAAACCAGCCCCATCCCCTTCATCTGCAAGCAGCACAGGCCCTCATGTGTCCGTCAAGCAGATCAGCAAGTCTCACGAGGACTTTTTTCTTTTTTACAAGTGTGCTGGCCTGAAATTTTAAAACCAAACTTCATGCAGCCCGATCTATTATGCTCTGAGCCAGTATGACCAAAGGTCCTCGGGCCGACATCGGCCGCAGTGGGCCCGCGCACAACAGGGCGCGGGTCCACTGCGGCCGACGTCGGCCCGAGGGCCCTTTGCTTAGTGAGCAGTCGTGAGTCTCTGTTGCCAGAACCGACATTTTCTACTGAGAAAGCTATCCGCTAGAGTCTGATCAGTTTACTCCCCCACCCTCCACCCCCCCTCCTAAAGCGACGAGAACTCATGAGAATCTATGCCTCTGGGAGTTACGTGGAACCACACAAGAACACACGACAGCATAGATCTATATCTGCTGGAATAGCCTGGGGGTAGTGGCGGCCGGGAAAAGAGAAAGGCATTGAAGGGCTTCCGCTTTCGACCCCATAGTCCGGATGAAAGAGACGCGTTACTGCAGGCAGTGAAAAGATCTCTTACACGACGCGATCTGTCCTTTAATTTTCCTGCTCGAGTTGTCTTCCCTCCATTTTTCTGGTGTTTTTTTTTTTTTCCTTTTTTCTTTTCTTCTTCTTCTTTGGCGGCCATTGGGGAAAGAAGCTAAAGAAAAAGAAGTGTAAGAGAAAGGAGCTGAGGACGAAAAAAGTTCCTCTCTAAATTTGCGCCGATGTGGACCTTTTCAGCGGGTGAGGCTAGGGTGGACAGTGGGGTGGGGGGAGGGGGTGTGGGGGTGGGGGGTGGGTGGGTGAGAAGGGTGAAGTGTCCTCTTTAACCTAGTCAGTCCTGACACCCTGCAGCAGGAGACGAAACTAGCGTGACAGTTCAAGGGTAGTGCCTTCAGGCGCCAAGCTATTCTAGCACAGCCCTTGAAATTAGATGTAGAGTTTGTCTCCTCAACTGGATTGTAGTTTTCAAGGGGCTACCAATTGTGGGAATTTTGACCTCGAAAACAGTGGTTAAAGTATTAACCCCTTCAGCGCCTAGAAGATGTAAACACCACCAGCTGCAAGAGGTAAAGATCCTCATGAGCCTCACCCTCATGACTGCGATTGCCTGAGGGTCTATGCTCTTGCTGACACCATTTTCAATCTATGTTCTGGGTACGGCTAGATCTTTTGGCTGTTGCCTTAACGAAGTCTGCAGAAACACAATTTGCTTTAACTGGCACTGAACGGGTTAACCTCTTTCAAGTGTTCATATGAGGAGATGAAGGAAATGGTTAGGGAAGATGGTAGTGGTCGATTATTTGGTACAAAAATCCATCGACTACATAAGCAAAATAGCACACATTTTAAAAGCGTCGATATCCTGCAACACAGTTGCAACACAATTCACGGGAGGTAGAATTGGTCGTGATTTATGTTAAAATTCTTACTTGGACAGCAGGCAGTCAGCAAAACGTCTTCGGAACGATACATCTCCACAGCCTTTTTTTATTCTCAGTCTATTTCCTGCTTGGTGACTCGCGATTGGCCAGAATGCATGGTATATTAATTTCCGGCAGGCTATAGATATACCGCGGCTTGGCTATTTTCGAGTGTCCTTGGCGCTTTTAGTTGACTGCGCGCATCCTTTGTATATATTATACATACATGCCACTGCCCGATGAGCAAAATGTCCTCGGACGGACGTCAGCCGCGCACGGCCCGAGGACCTTTTCGTTTCGTTACATGAATATTGCATTCGAAATCACGTTTGCTTTCAGAGTTACGCTGCTATATAGATTTAGGATAGATCTGATGAGCTGACTGTAGAGTACCCACAGTCAGTAGTGCCCCAGTAAGCAAAAGACCCTCGGACCGACGTCGGCCGCAATGGGCCAGCGCACAACCGTACGCGGGCCCACTGCGGCCGACGTCAGCTGGAGGACCTGTGCTTAGTTGGGACGGTCAATCGACCGCGCCAGCTCAGTCAGCGGAAAACCACATTAGCTTGGCGTCAGTCCAGCTAGGTCGCTGACTAAATCTTGCACTACCCTTGAACTATCACACTGATCCCTTTCTCGGAGCCTGCCTGGATGCGAAAGATGTGGGTTTTTTTAAATTTCCGGCGTTTTGTGGTTTGACTATTTTCAGGTGCCGCTGGAGTTCTAGTTGAGGACATCTACTATCATTGACGTAAGTTGCTCCACATATGCGGCACATTGAAGTATTGAAGGAATAGTCCCTGTTCTACTACAATAGATAGTGGCGGATATAGTTCTTGAAGAAGACACCGAGACAGCTTGTTCATACAATCCGAGCATCTGTAAAAGTGCTCCACTTGTCCGCACGTCCGTCTGTAACCGCCTTGTGCATTCAGCCACAGTTGCTGTCAACAGTACCGGTGGTTGCATGCGCAAGGGGGTTAACAATCGTCCAAACGCATGTAATAGGTATCCATCCATCACATTATTTTTCACTCATTTTCACCTGCACGTCTGAAGTATCTCAGTGAAAGACAATTCATTAAGAAGTGATGACATAATCGTGTTTATATTATTTTGAGCCAAATTTTGCATGATATAGATAACCGGCAAATGTGATTACGAGACCCGAATCAAAATGTCCGAGTCGTTAGACGAAGACATTTTGATTCAGGACAAGTAATCACATCTGTTGGTAATCGGCACCATATCAAGCAAAATGTGGCTCAATAAAATGTATATGCCTAGTCCAAAACAAAACTTGACCCGCGTCCTACAGTTTGCGGCTGATTGCGGTGTTAAGACAGAACATGTGATTGGCAGAAGAAAGAGGAAAAGAGGCAGACCGAGAAACACCTGGCGTCGAGACCTCCAAGCAGACATCAAGAGACTGGGAACCACCTGGAGTAAAATCGAAGGAGAAGCACAGGACGGGAGTCGCTGGAGGTCTCTCGTCGACGGCCTATACCCTGGGAGGGGTGACAGGCGTAAGTAAATAAAGTAAGCAAGTCATCACATGATGCCATTTTCGCAGAACTGCTGGAGATTAAGAGAGAAAAAAAATCAAACGTATATTTTCTTTACATTTTCTTTCAATTGCATTCGTTACATTTTAGATTTCCTTGGGCATTCCATGACAATGCCTGCCTAGTGATACTGGAAGATGGCTTTCTCAGACTGTGACCAATCCATCCACATCTTCTTCGCCCAATTTCATTTTCTGCTTTTATCTGCTCTGTTCTCTCCCAGAGTCTGACGTTGTTGATCTTCTCTGGCCAGTGGATTTTCAAAATTCTTCTAAGGCAACTGTTTATGAAGATCTTAACTCTGTTGACTGTGGTTTTTGTCAATCTCCAAGTCTCTGCTCTATATAGGAGAACTGCTTTTACGTTGGAGTTGAAAATCCGAACTTTGGTGTGTTGTGACAGCTCTCTGGAACTCCACACTTTTTCAACTGGAGAAAGGCTGCTCTGGCTTTACCGATTCGTGCTCTGACATCTGCATCAGTGCCGCCTTTTTTGTCTATGATGCTCCCGAGATAGGTGAAGGACTCCACCTCATCCAACGGGGTGCCAGCAAGCAAGACTGGTTCTTCCCTGGTTGCGTTCAGCCTCATTGTCTTTGTTTTCTGTTTGTGGATGGTGAGACCCACTTGGGACGAGATGTCAGCAAGCCTCGTGGTCTTGTCCTGCATTTGTTGATGAGTGTGGGACAGTAAAGCCAAATCGTCTGCAAAATCGAGGTCGTCAAGCTGTGTCCACAGTGTCCACTGTATTCCACTTCGTCTGTGCTCTGTGGTCCTCTTCATGACCCAGTCTATGGCCAGTAGGAAGAGGAACGGAGACAGCAAACACCCCTGCCTGACACCGGTTCTGACCTGGAGCTCCCTGGTGAACTGCCCTTCGTGGATCACGCGACATGTCATGCCATCGTAGCTGCTCTTGATCAGGCGGACGAGCTTTGTAGGTACACCGTAGTGTCGTAGGAGTTTCCACAGAGTCTCTCGGTCCACGCTGTCAAATGCTTTCTCGTAATTCACAAAGTTGACGTACAGCGGGGAGCTCCACTCCAGAGACTGTTCTACGATGATGCGGAGAGTGGCGATCTGGTCTGTACATGAATGGTTTTTTTTTCTTCTGAATCCTGCTTGCTGGCCTCTCAGCTGGGGGTCAGCGGAGCTCTTCATTCTCTCCAGGATGATCCTGTTAAGACCTTTCCTGGTACTGACAGCAAGGTGATTCCTCTGTAGTTGGAACACTTGCTGAGGTCGCCTTTCTTGGGAAGCTTGATTAGGTACCCATCCTTCCAGGATGACTTGCTGATTGACCATAAATTAATTTAACTCATTGTACCTCAAGACCGAAATCCCCAAATTTTGCCGTTGTCCTTTGAAGACTGCTTTGCAGTGCAGGACACAGATCGACCATGATAGTTCTTTGCTTCGGACTATTGACTGAGCGCGCAGAATTCGTTTGACTATGAAAAAAAATCAGTGCTTTCTACTTGTAATTAGATCGCGGATAATGACGGGAAATACCAGCAAGTTTTTCTCGCGTTGTCGCCTACGCTATCGCTAGCGGGCGTCTTGTCAATTTCACTCCTGGAGCGATTCGTTTCGCACGCTTGCTGGCGTCTGCTCTCCGTTCATGAGTGTGTATGGGAAGTTTTTTTCGAGCGTACGTTCTCTAAGAATTTGTTCATCACTACTGCATATACGGACAGTATGAGCACATTTCGGGTTTCCGTTTTGACAAGTGCAAGTATCAAGATAAAACTTTTTGGGCATGCAAAGGATTTTGGGAAGGAAAATATATCAAGCGAATGATTTGTGTTTTGTGTAAAAAAAAAATATTAAAAAAAAAATGTTGGACTTTTTCTTTAGAATTTCAGTCATTAGTCTTGTAATATATTTGCTCCAGATTTCAATTAACCCTTTGTTCCATAAGGTCGAAATCCCAAAATGTGTGATTTGTCTTTTTGGGACTGCATTACAATTCTGGAGACAGATCGACCATGATAGTTCAAGAGTGGTGCCAATCGGCGCGAAGCTATGGTACCGCTTTTAGGCCACTTTATAAATTTCAAATACAAGGGATCAAAATTCCGAAACCTCAGTAGCTGAGCTGACCCTTCGCACCAAGTGAATGTCTTGTGTTTGTCTTGTACTGTGTTTGTCTTCAGAGTGAATGCGTGTGTGTCACGTGAGCGTGCGTGTTCGGTTCAGTTTGCGGCGCTTTGAGCCTATTCGCAGAATTGGGTAAAGCGCCTGTATAATAACCGGTATTATTATTATTATTATTATTATTATTATTATTATTATTATTCTGGCATCACCCTTTGACTATCATGGTCGATCCGTATCTTGCAATCGGGGCAAAATGAGTTAATTTTGGATTTCCTGAAGTCTTTGACTCTATTCAGCTTAACCCATTCTGCCCTGACACACTACATCAAGATATGGCTTGACAATGATAGTTCAAGGGCCGTGGTGCCAGAATAGCTTGGCGCCCATAGACGTCAAGCTGTTCTGGCACCATCCTTGAGTTATCATGGTCGATCTGTCTCATGAACTGTGATATATAATCAGCAGAGGACGACCTTCCTCGTTATTTCAATGTTAGGACAAAATTACTTGAAATGACTCCTGCCGTAGTGGACGTTCGATTTACTCGCGCGTGTGAGTTAATGCATTCTGCCCCTGGACCGAAATCCACAAATTTTGAAGTTGCCCTCTGAAGGACTGTAATAGAATTCTAGAGACAGATCGCGCATGATAGTTCAAGGATGGTGCCAGATTATCAGAAAATCATACTCAATCGATGTCTTGCTGTGTTGTGTCGGGGCTGAATGCGCTAAAAGAGAAGCGTGATATTGTTTTCCACACTTCGTTGACAAGACGTTTCCCAAACCCATCCAAAATACAAGTAAAACAGAATGGTATATTTCTCCCATCGCTCCAGACAGCTAAGTGACATTCACATGCAAAAGACTCACCTGTGAGAGGCACATATCTTCATGAACCCGCGAAAACTACTGGTGCCCATGAAGGTCTGCGCCTTTTGCTTACGTACATTTATCTTTTAATGCTCAGAAGAAGACAGCCTTGCGCTACGTTGTCGATGCCGTAGTAACAGCACTTTCATGGTGGGAAAGTACTTTCCTTGCAAAGAAGCAGGGTCGAAAAACATTCTACTCAGACCTTTGAAAAACAGGGGGAAGATGCTGCCAGTTTTATTCGCTTTAAGTACTCCGCTGCCGTGACAAGGTGGAACTGGCGTCTTTGAAAAGAAATTGGCAGAAATTACATTACTGATCGATCGCCAACCTTGGAACATCCTGTCGAGAGGCTCAATTCTTGTCACGATAAAAGCGTATCATTCAGAGTTGGTCACAGGTGGCGAAAGCCTTAACCCGTTGGGTGTCGGCAGCGCTTTTTGTCGCGATGATTCCTGCAGGTCATCGCGACAAAAGGCGCTATCCTCACCAATGCTGCAGAGGCCTTAATTTTTTATGTACCTGCAACAACATGGCAGCACTCATTCTCTGAACAACTAAAGCCTAGTAGGCTGGATCAGTGAATGAACTGCGATACTTTGCTAGTTAAGAAGGTCAAGGCAGCTTCATTTTATGACAATAATGTCCACGTACACTAAAATCAGTAAGACAGGTAGAGATATGTCAACTCATTGACATAACATTGACATGTCACTGTTGTTTTAAAAATAAAACTGTATATGATGTTTTTTTTCAAAATATAAAATATTGTCTGGTTCACAGGCAGAGATTGACACTAAAACGACTAGAAATTAAAAGCAAATTTCAAAACATTTTTTGTCAAATGTATGCCATTGACAATTCAGACCAAAAAGGTGACTGCCATGCGTGTCAAATGCAGAGAAGAACCCAAACGGAGAAAGAAACACGCTTAGTAAAGACAGTTGCAACACAGTTGATTAACTTTTCGGGTAAGAAACCCTTCTTCAAAATAGACAAACAAACAAACAAACATGTATGTCATGTGTTTTGCAGAGGTATTCATCCAGGATCGTTTCAGTCAGTGACCGACTCTTCTTCATAAGCTTCCAGTTCTGTAGATTGGCGTGGGTCAGGGGAGGGCTTTCTGTAGAACGGACAGCACCCAATATTGTCTGCAGTAGGCAAATTTACTCTGCACAATGAGTACCCCCGCTGCCCTGCGCAGAGTATTTTGGCTCGGAAATTAATCCGATGTCGGTGTTTGGACACGACTGTTTACAGGGGGGCCTGCACGGTGTTTACACGAGGCCCTGTCAGGGGACAGCGTCAGAGCAAGCTCGATAGGCGAGTCTACAAGAAGAGGGCAAAGAGGGAAAACAGTGAAACGTTGGGCTCTTTTGTAGAGCCGCTGACAGTCTTACAGATGTTAATACCAGTTCCAGTAAAAGGCATAGATTCTCATGGGCCCTGCATTCGCAGGGGCCCATGAGAGTCTATGCCTTTTGCTGATGAATGCAGGGATGAGGAAAATGAGGGATGGAAAGAGTGTACCCAACCCTTCCACCCCCCTCCAGGATAGTGCGAAGAGGTACGGCAATGATTCGCACGGCTCTTTTATAAAGTGACATGCATCCATCTTGCCCCGTCTAAAAAAGAAAGACGTAAATACTAGTGCCAGGAAAAAGCACAGATTCTTTTTCAGCAGTGTCCGCAACATATAAATTTAAAAGAAAATACTGGTAGCCCGGCACACGCAGGAGACCACGAGAATCTATGCTCTTTGATAGTGCCGGACAGGGCACGGGCTGACGAGATTGAGGTGGTGTCCTGTGGTTTTGAGGGGCGCGCTACACCCAAGGCATCGCGACAGCTTTGTTTGTTGGCAATCACAAATCACGAACATTATCATCCAACCAGTTTATGGTCTGTTTTTTTTTTAACACATTCTGCTCCAGGACCGAAATCCCCAAATTTTGAAGTTGACCTCTGAAGGAATGTATTACAATTCGAGAGACAAATCGAGCATGACAGGTCAAGGGTGGTGCCAGAATAGCTTGGCGCCTATGGGCGCCAAGTTATTCTGGCACCACCCTTGAACTATCATGCTCGATCCATGTCTTGCTGTGGTCTGTTGGGGCTGAATGAGTTAACACTCATTTCCGCCAAGAATCACGGATCACAACGGAGTTCCGTCACCGACGATTCGCGAGTAAAGGAAGAAGGGTAAGCACGTGTTAACACATTCTGCTCAAGGACCGAAATCCGCAAATTTTGAAGTTGCCCCTTGAAGACCGTATTACACTTCTGGAAACAGATTGAGCGTGCTAGTGCAAGGGTTGTGCCAGAATAGATTGGCGCCCATGGGCGCCAAGCTATTCTGGCACAACCCTTGAATTATCACGCTCGATCCATGTCTTGCCGTGGCGTGTCGGAGTTGAATGAATCAAGTTTCAAACTACGTTCCCACTGTATGTATGATTTTTCCTCTCTACGTAACATTCTTACACTTTAGAGCCTGTTTTGAACAACCATCTTTTTTGCAGAAAGAAAATCGTCTAAAAAGACGGACGTTCTCTCAAGAGAAGTCGTGAAGAGGAAATAGTGTCACCTGTCATTAAAGACCATCATGCAGGTGGCTGAAATGGTGGTCTCTAGTGACAGGTGGTCTCGCATAAGGGTGGTTCCTCCAAACATGATCCTCCGTATAACGATTTACTGATTGCAGGTGGCTGAAATGGTGGTCTTTAGTGACAGGTGGTCTCTCATAAGCGTGGTTCCTCCAAACATGATCCTCCGTATAACGATTTACTGATTGCAGGTGGCTGAAATGGTGGTCTTTAGTGACAGGTGGTCTCTCATAAGCGTGGTTCCTCCAAACATGATCCTCCGTATAACGATTTACTGATTGTAATCTGGCCGTGAAACTTTCAAGCAGAAGAAATGTAGATACACGTGTCAGCAGAGGGGCAAAGATTCACATGAGCTCCTGGGACTGCAGAGACTTGGGAGCATCTGTGCCATTGGCAGACAGACTGGAGCAGTTTGGTAGACAACATCTGCCCATCACCAGAGCAGAGGCGAGAGGAGATAATACATAATAAATAAATCAGCGCATTAAATAAGCGCTTTACCCAACTGAAAATCGGCTCAAACCGCCGTCGCAAACTGAACCGAACAAGCACACTCACGTGAATCACGCGCATTCATTCACACACTGTACATAAACACAGAACATTCAGATGGTGCTAAGGGCAAGCTCAAGCGAGCTACTGAAGTTTTCGGAAATTCAAATCGTTTTATATTTAAAATTTGATAAGTCGGCTGAAATTGATACTAAAGTCGTGGGGGAGGAAGAGCCGGAGTACCCGGAGAAAGAACCCCCGACGGTCCGCCCGAGATGAGGCCTGCTGGAGCTTCTCTTGAAGATGGAACCAAAGGCTGAGGTAGAGAAATATGTTTCCGTGAAGCGTCATCACTGTACATTATGTATTTTTATTAACTCATTCAGCTCGACGTACGTATTTCCCAAATTTGGGAGGCGTCATCAAACGACTATGCACAGTTGCAGGAGACGGATCGACCATGATAATTCAAGGGCAGTGCCAGATTAGCTTGGCGCCATCTCCTGCTGTAGTGCATCAGGGCTGAATGGGTTAATCACTGTGAAGCCAGACCTTGTTTTGACCCAACGAAAAAACAAAAAACAAAAATAACCACGCTTCGAAAAGACACGGATGAGTTGAAACAAGTCTTTTCGAAGCGTGTTTCTTTCTTCTTTGGGTTATTATCTGCATTTTACACGTCCTTTTAGCAGACACCTTTTTGGTCTAAAGACCTTGTCTTATTTTACAGTGACAAGAAATAAATACTGTACAATGATGCATGTTGGCTGATCGGCTGCCGATCTGGGGGCTCGAGGATCTAATGGTTTAGCTAGGGATTGTGTATGTGCAGATCTCTCGTGATCTGTTTGTAAATGCTGTCCCAGTACGCAAAAGCCAGTGCGCGGGCCCAATGCGGCCGACTTCAGCACTATATGGCTTTTGCGTATGGGATCTTTTATTGGCTGTTCCTGCTTCTACTTCAAATGCAAATCGTAAGAAATTTATTTCCATATTTTGAAATTGTCATCTGAAGATTAGAATTATGACAGCTCGATCATGATAGTTCAAGGGTTGGTGCCATAATAGGTTGGCTCAAGAAGCGCCATGGTGTTCTGACACCGCCATAGACGCGCTACAGCAGGAGATGGGTCGACCATGATAATTCAAGGGTAGTGTCAGATTAGCTTGGTGCCTGTCGGCGCCAAGCTAATCTGGCACTGCCCTTGAATTATCATGGTCGATCCATCTCCTGCAACTGGTGCATAGTCATTAGATGACACCTCCAAAATTTGGGAAATACGTGCGTCGGGCTGAATGAGTTAATAGAAATACATAATGTACAGTGATGACGCTTCACGGAAACGTATTCCTCTACCCCAGCTTTTGGGGATTGATAGATTGATCCATACATACGCTGATAAAATGCGTCAGGGATAAAAGGTCTCATTGACATTTCGATCGAACATTTTAAAATTCTGCAAGTGCGGTCATGCATATATGGACTCCAATGTTCCAATATGAAAATGTTTGAATAGGACATTTTTTCGCTGCTTGACAAAACACGGAGTTCAAACAATTAAATATTCAAAGGCTTTGATGTCGATCGAGCATTAAATATTGGAAATAAGAAAGTCAATACCGTTGCTTGAGCACACATTTGCTCTTAAAAGGGCAGAGTATACTTTTTATTAATCATTACCCAGGTGCACACATTTGAGGACATAATCAGCAGGACAACATTTTAAACTTTATTTTGTTGTGTTGTCCTATAATTGTAATTCGAACAATTGGTTGATGCCTATTTACAGTTGCCTTCTCCAGAGCGGGTTTTGACTGGTGAAATTCGCCAGTACGTGCAACGGGTTATCAATGTCGTCTTGCTTCAACCAAGACTTTTTTCCCCATTCCTTTCTAATCCAAGTGAGTATATACGCACGCGTAACATGAAGTGTGCTACTGGTCCTTGTGCGTAACGGGGCAACTCTCTTACTTAGCAAAGGGGAAGAAAAATTTAAAAAGTCATTTATTTTAGGACATTCAAACTTTAAAAAAATAACCCATTAAACCCCACGGCCACATTCCCAAAATTTGGAGGTGTCACGTGACGACTACGTACCAGTTGCAGGAGATGAATCGACCATGATAATTTAAGGGTAGTGCCAAGCTAATCTGGCACTACCGTTGAATAATCAGTGTCGGTCCATCTTCTGCTGTAGGGCGTTGGGGTTAAATGGGTTAAGATATTCCTACTGTGGAGCATTATCGAAAGTCATACCAAGAACACTTGTAAAAGAGATACATGCATTGCGAAACATATTAACCCTTGATAACCTGGAAAAAGTCGCTTTAACCCGTTTATTGCGAGGAAATTTTGAACGCCACCCAATTACAAGAGGTATAGATTCTCATGAGCCCCCGCAGTTCCCGGGGCTCATGAGAATGTCAATCTATGCCTCATGCTGATACCACTTTGAATCCAAATTCCTGAGACAGGTGGGTTCTTTTGGTGTTGAATCAACGAAGATTGCAGAAACACAGTCTGCGTCAACTGGCACTGAAAGGGTTTATGTCAATCAACCAGATGATTCACACACACACACACACACACACACACACACACACACACACACACACACACACACACACACACACACACAAACACGCGCGCGCGCGCGCACACACACACACACACACACACGCACGCACGCACGCACACACACACACACACACACACACGCACGCACAACACACACACACACACACACACACACGCACACACACACACGCGCGCACGCACGCACGCACAACACACACACACACACACGCACGCACGCAAACACACACACACGCACGCACACACAACTCACACACACACACGCACGCACGCAGTCATAGACACACACACAGACACAAAACACGCAAACACAAAACACACACACACATACACACACACACACATACATACGCACACACATACACACACACATAGACACACACAAACACCAGTGGCGGATCCAGGGGGGCCCTGCCACCCCCCCCCCTCCGCCGTGAACCCTGGCAAAAAAAAAAATTTATGGTTATTTGTGAAAGTTGTGTTTTATTATTCGATGGTTCTTCTTTGCTTTCACGGTGTATTTCACAATTATCTCATGTGTTCATGGGTCTATAGTAAAATATCCTCACTTCGCACTCCTTACCTGCACCTGTCACAGTACTTCACCCAGACATAGGCTCGGAGTACCATGTGATCGCACCCACAGGGGCTCATGTTAATCAGTGCCTCTTACTGTGCTATACAATCCTCTTTGCATCCTCAGACTGAGGCAGCCATATGGCAATAAGCCGCTGACTGCTGGTCAACCCCAGCGGTGGAAAAGTGTCCAATCATTGCTGAACTGGGGCCCAACTCAGTCTCTCAGCCAGGCATAGAGTTTCATGTGCCCCTTCAGTCACAGGGGCTCATGAAAAGCATTACATCTTTCTGTGCGATACGAATGGTATTGCATCCTCAAACGTGGCAGTCATCTAGGATTGAGTCTACGCCTGTGTACACGCCAATTATGATCAGAAAGCGAGAAATCAACTGGGCTGTGATTGTCGACTGGCCCGGGTGTCACAGGTAATTGCTAATCCCCTAATCCTGTCACACATCACTCCCTCAGCACATTGGGTCTCCAGTCTCACACAGATTGCGTAGCTTTGTCTTCCGTGGACATGCACAAGTGCCCATCAGAGTAGCAATGTGGTCATTGATGCGTGTCACCAGAGGGGAGGTGTGAAATGTCTTGATTTTGATCAACCATGAACTAACCCTTAAGTAATCGTCAGTCAGTGAAAGAGGTAATACATCATGAGTGATAATGCCTATTTCTGTGATCTGATCCTGTGTTCCTCATATGCAAGAGGTTTGTGGGTGTGTAGACAGTATCACAATTTTCACAAATGGCTGTGTTGTTCCTCAGACGGAGGAATACTTGGTAGTGTAGTGTTGTTGTCAAACACAAGGTTATTGCTCCTGCAGAAACGCCAGGTAGAACATTCTTTTCAATAAGAAAATAAATACCATATAAGAATCAGAAATGCCAGACTAATCTTGTTTTGTTAGGTTGGTGGGGTAGAGGCGGGGAGGAAGTCAAATGCATGTAGATATGATCAGCCCTTCCTTTTAAACTTTTTAAAAAGTGCCAAAAGCGGTGCTGTGTCATGAGATGAAAGAAGAAACGTTTTAACAACAACAAAAAACAATCGTACCCTCTGCAAACTCTAAATATGTCTCAGAAACAACCCCCCCCCCGGCCTCCCCCCCCCCCCCCAAAGAAAAAAAAAAGAAGAAAAAGAAACACGCGTAGAGAGAGCGGTTACAACATTATGGTACAATTTTTAAAAAAATCCACAAAAGAAAAGCACCAAGAAATAATAATTTCAACACAACTTATTTGTAATTCTTCATTTTTAGTGTGTTTCTTTCTTTGTTATGAATTTATGCTCGCCTGATAGTCACTGTCTTGGTCTGGATTTCTTTTGTATGACACAGTTTGGAAAACTGCTGGGGGGGGGGGCTGTCGGCCCCCCCCCCCCCCGTCGAGACACCCCTGGATCCGCCCCTAAACACACAAAAAAACACACACACACTATCACACACACAAAAACACACACACAACATGCACGCACGCACGCACACACACACAACACGCACACACACACACATGCGGACGAAAGTGCTTTGAAGAAAATTTCACGGTCACGAATGATTTATTGACCAATAGGATCAGCGTTCCCAAGACTGACTGAATCCTCATTTCTCACTGGTGCTCCCGTCACCTTGGAGCATCTGTGATAATAAATATCAAGGACTAAGACTCCCACTGACCTCCAACTATTTATTTTTGCATGTGCCATGGGACATGTCCCCAATAACAGAAAACATATTGGTATCGATCACAGTATCTGCTATGCTGAACACACTTCATGTAATCGAAATATTCATCCATTGCCACATACACTCGTGTATGAAAAATTATTTTTTCGATGAAAAACCCAATAAAGACCAATAAAATTTGCTTCTTTATTTTAGTAGTTAGATTCACGAGGCAGTACAGATTCACGACAAGTAGGAAAGAACGGAGAGCGATTGCGAATAGTTTTCAGTACTGCAGAGTTTGCAAGAGCGAGCTCAACCCCATCACTGCCGAGAACAAGCATGCATGATCCAACTGCAAGAGACATAGATTCTCATGAGCTCCCGCGCATGTGGGGACTCATGAGGATCTATGCCTCTTGCTGAGACCAATTTATATCCATGTTCCTTGCAGGCTTTTGTTTGCCGCCGGAATGAGCAAAGATTTCAGAAACAAAATTTGCGTCCAGTGGCAGGGAAGGGGTTAAACCCTGCACAGCCGGATTGCATAGTGGCTTGCGCAGGATTTCACGCTCTCCCATGCAATAGGGACGTGTATTGATTAGTGGTTAGCGTAGGACTTTCGCTCTCTCGTGCAACACGACGCTCGGACCTAAAACAGAACGTCTGGAAATTGAAAGGGCTTGCGAAAGATTGCGGGCACCAATAATTTGTCACATGCCAATATGATCCCCTTCAGAGCCCCGACTTACACGTCTAATACACTACACTAGGTAGGACATACTGGTACCAAAGGTGCCCTTCACGTGAACGCTGATTAAAAATTTAAAAAAAAGTTTCTGCTCACTGTACTACACTGCGCACACGACGGCCGCATTTGACTACAACTGTTCTGCAGCTGGACACTCAACTGACCCTCCTCATCTATTCTATAAATAGGCCTACATACATTTGTCAGCAAGGCCCAGTGTGCCAAACCTTCCAGCCTCCAAGCGGCATAAGTCTCAACTCCTTCCCTGCTGCTGTACACGCATTTTTGTTTTCAGTCTGAAATCTTTGTTCATTCAACGACCGGAAGCCAGAACCGTCCAAGAAACATGGATACAAAGTCGTCTCAGCAAGAGGCATAGATCCTCATGGGTCCCCGCGACTGCGGGGGCTCATGAGGATCTATGCCTCTTGCTGAGACCACTTTGTATTTATATACCTCTTGCTGTTAGCTCGCGTTCTCGACAGTGCAGGGGTTAAGGAAACAAGCACAAGGACTCATGCGTATCGATCTGTCAATATCATTAGTCGCAATTTACATCTGATCTCCTCAAGCTGAAAAGGTCTCAGTATCGAACAGTCTCGATTTCATGCATACAAGTAAAACATGCAAAGGGGCCCATGAATATCAATGCCTTTTGACAACATCAGGCCCAATTTACATTTGTGCTCCTCAGCTGATGAAGTCCGATTATCTTGATTTGCAGCACACTATTGTGCGGCCCGGTGCTTCCTGGGATCGAATCGATATTTGGAGACCAGAAATACCCACTGCCTTAAGATTCCCTTACATGGGCTAAAGATATATGTAGGGGCATTTGTGAATCACATATATTGCTGAGAGTGATTAGGCATATTTATATCTGGGAGTGGCGGGAGGTGTAGAGGGTTCAGTCTTCGGCTTTCCCTGTTCATCGACACTTCATTTCTCCTGTAATTGACATTCGCCGTGTGGCATCACGATACTGAAGATTGCCAGACAATCACAAAACGAACGCCCCTGTAACCTCCCTTGTCTGTGTAGCACAAATGCAGATGCAACCAGCTCCTATCTGCAAGAAGCATAAATTATCATGAATCCGGCCCTGCGACTGCAGTGGCTCACGAAACTCCTTGTCTCTTGCAGAGGGTATAATGGCGTGAAGATGATTTGTAACAAGCTGAGCCACCCGGTTTCCGTCTGAGAAGTACAGACATACATGTCAAGAGTGACTATCTGCAAGAGGCATTGATTCTCATAAGCCCCTGCACCTGCAGGAGCTTATGAACATCTATGCCTCTTGCAGACGGAGTAATGTGGTGAGGATATGTAGATTGTCACCCCTATGGTGCTTTTTTGCCCTCATAGCCACTGGCAAAACATGGCAGTTCACTATTAATGGAAAGTCTTGGATGGTATTTTTATAGAGCCAAGACATGTATTTTTTGTCTGCATAAGGGTTCGATAGAATTCATATAGGATTACTGCATTATTCATGTGAACTCGATATTTTTCCATTGACACTTTTTTTCCTGTTGACCGCGAGAGCAATGGGATCGACTCCCAAAATAAAAAAAGTCTTATGAAAACAATCTGAAAACAAAAACGCGTATTGATTGATGATTTTCAGTGTGCATATTCTGTTTCCGAGTGTTTTGTCTCTGACTGGTGATAGCAACTGAACTTTTCTAAAAATGCTCTCAAGAAAATATAATTTTTATGTTTTAGATTTCAATAATGGCGACGCAAGGAAATGTGTGCGGCTTTGGGATACACTATAGGGGGTTGGGATGGGAGGGGGGACATAAACATTTGTCCACAGACACCCCTTCCACTCAATCACCATTTCTTTTTTAGAATTCATGATCATTTAAGATGAGATTTAGTTAGATTATCT
This sequence comes from Semisulcospira habei, assembly GCA_036245525.1. Lineage (NCBI taxonomy): Eukaryota > Metazoa > Mollusca > Gastropoda > Semisulcospiridae > Semisulcospira > Semisulcospira habei. The sequence goes on along the minus strand of BTPG01000002.1, from coordinate 219,333,609 downwards.
AGTTGTAAAGCGCTCTGAGCCTTTCTTTGTGGGGATATTGCGCTATAGAAGAGTTATATTATTATTATTATTATTATTATTATTATTATTATTATTATTATGAGGAGGAGGAGATGTTTGCAGTAAATGCACAAATAATATTGAATCCTCTAAAATTTCATCTCATGAAAATATTTCCAGTCTGTTCAAGTTTGCTCCGAACCACATGGGAAGAGACCATACCAATGCACAAAGGTCATTAGGCCCACGTCGTCCGCCGTTGGCCCGCGCACAGCCGTGTGCGGGCCATCGGCGGCCGACGTCGGTCCTGATGGCCTTCTGCGTATTAGTATAGTACTTACAAACCAAACAAACAAACAAACAAATACACAAACACACAAACAAACAAACAGAGAGACAAAACAAAACAAAACAAAACAAAAAAAAAACAAACAAAACAAACAACAGTGTCAATAGTAGAATAGTATCACTTTAAGACAACAAACAAACTAACAGCAAAAACAACATTAACAACACAGCATCAATGGGTCACAATCAACGTTGAAACTGTTATAAATCTCAAGTAGTATATATATATATATATATATATATATATATATATATATATATATATATATATATATATATATATATATATATATATATATATATATATATATATATATATATATAAAACCGTTCGCTGCCAACTACTTTAAATGTGACGTCTTTGAAACGAACGAACCACAACAACTTGACAGACAGGTTTCGATTCACGAATCAAACGATAACGAGAAAGACCAACAAGAGGCATAGATTCTCATGAGCCCCCGCATTTGCGGTGGATCATGAGAATCTATGCCTCTTGTAGATGGGTGTTGTTTTGAAGCACCATGGCAGTGATGGAGTCGAAGTACGAGCGTCACGTGCAGTTCACGCGCGGCCACCGGCCACAGGAAGCGTAGGTCAGGTTCGAGAGGTCACCGTGACACGCCGATACTGTACGCTTTTCATGTTCTAACCCGTCAGAAGCGACATGTCTTTCATTATGTTTCTTTGAAAAAAGTGACAAGTCCTCGAAAGCATTTTCCCAATTTGGTCGATTTTTCTGACAGAAAACGAGCAAGACGGCGATCTATATATGTTTAGCATCGAGTCGTTCGGCGAAGCCCTGTCCATCTCATGATCAGCGCTGGTTGGAAAAGGAGGGGCGGGGTGGGAGAGTGGGGATGATCTACCAAGCTTCTGCAGCGAGCCCGTGTGAGAAAATGTCTATAGATTTTTGTTAACATTTGCAACGAAGCTTCGGATATTTAAAAAAGTGGCCAGACTGAGGACTCAATTTTTCTTGTTTTTATATTCGAAGTTTGTTTTAACTCATTCAACCTGACGCACGTATTTCCCAAATTTTGGAGGCGTCATCTAATGACTATGCACCAGGTGTGGGAGATGGATCCACCTTGATAATTCAAGGGCAGTGCCGGATTAGCTTGGCGCCGACAGGCCATTATCATGGTCGATCCATCTCCTGTTGTAATACTTCAGGGCTGAATGGGTTAAGCGAAGTAATTTACATAGGAAGAGTGTTGGCGTGACCTCTGAAAACAGGTTATGTCCGACGTTCGTTAGATCAGACCTTGTTTATAAGCAAAGTAGACGTGCACTTATTTCATATGCAACTGAGAGGCATAGATCCTCATGAGCCCCTGCAATCGCAATGAGTAGCATCATTAAACGGTGTGTGCCTCGACGGCGATAAGCATGTCGAGAAGAACCGAACGGAGAAAGAAACACGCTTAGAAATGAAAGTTACATCACAATTGATTAATATTTCGGCTAAATACCCTTCTTCAAGATACATACGAACAAACAAACAGATATAGAGATCAGTCTCTACTTATCTTCATTATCGCAGAAGGAATATGGCACATTCCTTCTGCGATAATGAAGATAAGTAGCGACTGATCTCTATATTTGTTTGTTTTCTATTTTGAAGAAGTGTATTTACCCGAAATATTAATAAATTGTGCTGAAACTGTCTTTTCTAATAATAAATAATACTAATTACGGTATTTATAATGCGCTTATCTTATAATAACTAAGCGCGCACTCACAACTCGCACACGCATGCGCACGCTTTAGACAATGGCGTGTTTCTTTCTCCGCTGGGTTCTTCTCTGCATTTTACACGACTGGCAGTCACCTTTTTGGTCTTAATAAGCATGTCGATGTCAGCCAAAGCTATCAGCGATACATCATGTAGTTCCAGTGGTAAGATCTCACGAGACTGAATTGTGTCTCTTGCAGACTGAGGTCGGTTTGAGGTGTCTCTCAATTCGAACGCATATTTGAGTCATCTTTGTGGTTTAGCTCATTCAAGGCGCCCCGCATCAAAAGCTGCGAAAGTGTCGTATAGCGTTGCCGGCGGCAACGCTATACGACACTTTCGCAGCTTTTGATGCGGGGCGACTTGAATGAGTTCGGCGCGGGGTTGTGAGCACTTATTGAATACTGTATTTGTGGAACGATGTAGAAATAAAGTGCTTTTTCTCCGGGAATAACGGTGCTTCGCCAGTAAGCTCCCTTTGTCAATATTCTCACAGTGATCGATTTTTATTTTCAATTGAAAAAAAAAAGTTCCTTTCGCTTGGCATGCAGTTAAATGAATGGAAGCTGCAGAGAAAATTTTGAGCAGATATTACTGGCTGCAACATCCCTTTAAATGTACAGGCATCCGTCAAGCGCATACTGATGTACTACATTTTCACGATTTATTTTTAGTGAACCCTTGACTCTCGATGGTTCAAAGTAAACGTGATACTGTATAACAAACAGGTGCGGACTTGACGGGCGTCTCTGGGTAGAAAGGCTGGGTTTTTATTTTTGACTTCTCTCTACTTGCACCTTTGGTGGATTTTTTTTGTCTTGTTGGATAACCGGCCTTTGGGTGTCGGTAGCGGTTTTAGTCGCGATGATTCCTGCAGGAATCATCGCGACTTAAACCTCTACCGACACCAACATAGTTACAAATCGTTATGACTAGGCAGATTTTCCTAATAAGAACCTCTCTCTCTCTCTCTCTCTCTCTCTCTCTCTCTCTCTCTCTCTCTCTCTCTCTCTCTCTCTCTCTCTCTCTCTCTCTCTCTCTCTCTCTCTCCCTCTCTCTCTCTCTCTCTCTCTCTCTCTCTCTCTCTCTCTCCCTCTCTCTCTCTCTCTCTCTCTCTCTCTCTCTCTCTCTCTCTCTCTCTCTTTCTCTTCTTTAACGCACACATCAAGACACATTGTAATTATGCTTCCAATATCTGGGGCGGCCGTGGAGACATTCATTTGAAAAAAAAAATCCCTTTACCGGCGAAGTATTAAGCTTATTCTTCCTGGTTCGTCCCCTACTGATGAAAGACTGAAGTCCCTTAATATCCTACCACTTAGTAAACAATTGGAACTTAATACATGCTTACTTGTGCAAAAAATTCTAAACGATACCGCCCCTCTCTATCTCCGTGAGCTGCCGTTTTCCCACACGAATAGAGAGAACACGAGGAACAGCTTACTCCATCTCCCAAAACCGAGAATAGACATCTTCATATCTAGCATATCTTTTCCGGTGCTAAGTCATGGAATAACTTGCCCTCTCATTTAAAGTCTATTTCAAAGTTATCCATTATCACAGCAGTGTGGCTTCAGAGCCAACAGGAGCACCACCGTCATGGTCTTTGTGCTGAGACAGCTTCAGGAGAAGTGCCGCGAGCAGAACAAAGGGTTGTATGTAACGTTTGTCGACCTAACAAAAGCGTTCGACACTGTGAGCAGGCAAGGCATGTGGCAGATCCTGGAGCGACTTGGCTGTCCCCAAAGTTCCTCAGCATGATCGTCCAGCTGCACGAGGACCAGCAAGGCCAGGTCAGACTCAACAATGACCTCTCAGAACCATTCCCCATTCTCAACGGTGTGAAGCAGGGCTGTGTGCTGGCACCGACCCTCTTCACCATCCTTTTTAGCATGATGTTGAAGCAGGCCACAGTGGACCTCGACGATGACGATGCAGTGTACATCAGGTATCGTCTCGATGACAGTCTGTTCAATCTCAGACGACTGCAGGCCCACACCAAAACCCTAGACCAACCGATTCGTGAGCTGCTCTTTGCTGATGACGCTGCCCTCGTTGCACACACAGAGAGAGCCCTGCAGCGTATCACATCCTGCTTCGCAGACGCTGCCCAGCTCTTTGGACTCGAGGTCAGTCTGAAAAAGACAGAGGTCCTCCATCAGCCGGCACCCAAGGTAGAGCATTGCCCTCCCCACATCACCATCGGCGATTCAAAACTGAAGTCAGTGCACCAGTTTACCTACCTTGGCTGCAACATCACATCAGACGCCAAGCTGGACAAGGAGCTGAACAACAGGCTGGCAAAAGCGAACAGTGCTTTCGGGCGTCTATAAAAGCGGGTGTGGCACAATCAACAGCTGAAAACAGGCACCAAGATTAGCGTGTACAGAGATGTCCTCACTACCCTGCTGTATGGTTCCGAGTCCTGGGCCCTCTACCGCAGCCAACTACGACTCCTCGAACGCTTCCACCAGCGCTGCCTGCGTTCAATCCTGGGCATTCACTGGAGTGACTATGTCACCAACGTCGAGGTCCTTGAACAGGCAGAAACTGTGAGCATCGAGGCTTTGCTGCTGCGGACACAGCTCCGCTGGGCGGGGCACGTCTTGAGGATGGAGAATCATCGCTTACCCAAGATCACCCTGTTCGGCGAGCTCGCCACTGGACACAGAGACAGAGGGGCACCAAAGAAGAGATACAAAGACTGTCTCAAGAAGTCGCTTAGTGCCTGCCAAATCGACCACCGTCAGTGGTCTTCACTCGCTGCGGACCGTGACACCTGGCGCTCCACCATTTACAAGGCAGCTGTCTCCTTTAAGGACTCGCGCAGAGCTAGCCTTAAAGACAAGAGGCTCAGGAGAAAAAACAGTGATGCCGCAACTCAGAACCCTGGCCAGACCTCCCTCTGCAGCCACTGCGGTCGAACCTGCCTGTCCCGGATTGGCCTCCGCAGTCACGAGCATGCCTGCAGACGTCGTGGGCAACCCCCATAGACTTTTCCTATAGTATCTTTGTTCGCGAAGTCAAGCCAAGATTTTCAGAGCTCGCGTCCATAAATATCTGATGCCGATGTGAATGTTCTATCTTTCTGCTTAGTATGTTGCTCCAGCACAGCAGATTGCTGCAGAATATGTAATAGTTCGACTGTCTGCATTAACATGTCAGACATGTCAGGTTCATACCAGTATATATATTGTTTTAATTCGTTTTGTATTTTATTTATTTATTTATTATTATTATTATTATTATTATTATTATTATTTGTTTGTTTCTGATGGTTGGGGGGGGGGGGGGGAATGGGTCTTTTTACTTATATAATTATGTTTTATCTTTTGCTGTATCGTCTAATGTATTTTTATATGTGTAGAGTAGCAGGACAGTTTGGAAGATAGGCATTGCTATGCCTAAAACATTTTATCCTGAATAAAAACGTTTCATCATCATCATCATCATCATCATCATCATCATCATCATCATCATCTCTCTCTCTCTCTCTCTCTCTCTCTCTCTCTCTCTCTCTCTCTCTCTCTCTCTCTCTTTGCTACAGACTACCTTATGACTGAGTCAAACATAACCTCACCGAACATTTTAACACAAACCCTGTTATTAACGGTATTATTATTATTTTATTATTATTATATATTGAGCCGGACTTAATACATTTACTTCTCCAGGATGCTACATTATATTTAAATGTATTCGTGTACCAGATGTACACATGCAGACTCTGTGTGTGTGCGCGAGCGTGCGTGCGCGCGTGTGTGTATGTGCATAATTGTGTGTGTGTGTGTGAGTGTGTGTGTGTGTGTGTGTGTGTGTGTGTGTGTGTGTGTGTGTGTGAGAGAGAGAGAGAGAGAGAGAGAGAGAGAGAGAGAGAGAGAGAGAGAGAGATTGATTGATTGATTGATTGTACATTGCTTAACGTCCCGACAGCAACAAGGCTTTCTCAGGACGTGCCTGCACTGCTTGTGAAAAAAAAAAAACTAAACAGAAAATTGAATGTATGTCGCCAGCCGGTCAAATACATTAAATAAACCTACAACATGGGGCATAAATAAAGCTAAGACCATTTAGCAACACACATCCAATATCAAGAGCTACAGGCAGTGCAGACAGTAGGGAGAGTTTTAAAAAGGCAAATACAGATGAATGGACCTCGGGTAGACAGAAACACATGCCCCAGAATAGAGAGAAAAACCCACCCTGTGGGGCTGACCAGGGTGACCCTGGGAACTAAAAAATACCTAACCCCACCCAAGTCCCCCAGGGCAGACCCGGGTGGGGGAAAGAGAGAGAGAGAGAGAGAGAGAGAGAGAGAGAGAGAGAGAGAGAGAGAGAGAGAGAGAGAGAGAGAGAGAGAGAGAGAGAGAGAGAGAGTTAGTAAGTAAGTAAGTAAGTAAGTCACGTTTGGAAAACAAGAAGAGGATTGCAGACAATACTAACTGGCCTTAGTCCATTTATTTCTGAAAAACGTGTTCTGCCCCACGACTTACTTTTACTTGCAGATTAGCATACTGGACTACGTCTAGTAACAGGAGTGATATAGCTCTTACTTTGGCTGTACTATGGGATTTACTACGGCGTTCTTCATCAGCTTGGCCATGACCTTGTTGGCGGCCAGCACAGCCAGGTAATTGTCCATGGCCGCGGGCGGGGGGCGGCAGTTGTTGGGGGCGATAGCGTTGGTACAGTCTCCGCTGATGAGAAGCAGGAAGGACTTCTTGAACTCCTCTGGCGGCATGCAGGGGGCCAAGGACTCCAGCAGTAGCTTGTCGTTCTGAACCGCTTGACGAAAATCCTGAACCAAGAAAATCCAAGCTGACATGCTAACGCGGCCAACACTGGTTACCTCTCTCGATCTGCTGCGCGTAGCAGATCGAGGGAAGTAATCAGTGTGGTCGTGGCCTGGCGGATTGAACTCGTCGGGCTGCACGCAAGGCAGTAATGTATCGTTCAGCAGCGCCAACACTGGAATGATGAAGATATTTCTAGAGTACTGAAAGCAAGTAAACACGATGTCAAAACCTGGCCACGGTGTTGCATCGATCACTCACTAAGTCCAGAATATTCCTGCATTGTACAGACAACAGACAGTAAGTCCATCTTTTTTTAAAGGAAATGTTCATACAAGGAACATTTTGCTTTTCACAGAAATGGACTTACCGTGTTTTGCTTTCACAGGACAGAGTGCCTGATGTGCTTGGTGCTAACCTTAAACTTTCACCATATCCCAGGCCCCATGCTTAAATTAATAGTGAGTTTCGTTCGCAACTAAAGACTCCCAACAACGAATAGAAAGTGGGTAAAAAGCGTCTACGATTAGCATCACTCCAAACATCTCCAAGATGAAAAGATCCTCATGAGCCCGGAGGGCTCATGAGGATCTTTTCCTATGGGAGACGTTTGGAGTGTTGTTTATGCTGATTGTGGAAGCAGGTTGTCCGCCGTGATTTCGTTGTCGTTCGTTGTTGGGAGTCGTTGGTTGTAAACGAACTCAATATTGTGTGGTACGCGTACTGCGAGTGAGACTTTGTTGTCGTGGTCGACGCTGTCCAGTTTCTTGAGGATGGTTTCAATCAGCTCCTTGAGGCCTTCTTCATGGTCTTCCTCCAGCGTCTGTTTGACCATGGAGGTCTTCAGCCACTGCACCATCTCCTCGCGCGTGATAAACCCGTCGCCGTTCAGGTCATAGACCTGGGGAAGATCAAGAGAGGCCTACTATCATTTTCACATTCGCTCACTCACATTCTCAAACAGACACGTGCTAACCACAGTTCCCGACAGCGCAGCCTAGCACTGCATACGCCACTCCACGCTGGTTGTCTCCCTCGATTGCTGCGCTGATCAGCGCAGCAATCAAGGCGGACAACCAGTGCGACGGGACCGGGATGGTGGCGGTGAGGATGTGTGTGTGTGTGTGTGTGTGTGTGTGTGTGTGTGTGTGTGTGTGTGTGTGTGTGTGTGTGTGTGTGTGTGTGTGTGTGTGTATTTGTGTGTGTGTGTGTGTGTGTGTGTGAGGTGAGGTGTAAAATGAACAAAGATGAGTTCTAGACGCCTGCAAGAGATCCAACGTGTGTGTGTGTGTGTGTGTGTGTGTATGTGTGTGTGTGTGTGCGTGCGTGTGTGTGTGTGTATGTGCGTGCGTGTGTGCGTGTGTGTGTGTGTGTGCGTGTGTGTGCGTGTGTGTGTGTGTGTGTGTGCGTGTGTGTGTGTGTGTGTGTGTGTGTGTGTGTGTGTGTGTGTGTGTGTGTGTGTGTGTATGAGGTGAGGTGTGAAATGAACAAAGATGATTTCAAGACGTCTGCAAGAGATCCAACGCCCCTCCCCTCCCCCTCCTCCCCCCGACCCCGACCACGGGCACACTAACAAGATTGCGGTGTCAAAAATGTCTAGAGCAGAGTGGTAACGAGATCTACTAATTCTACGGAGTCGGTGCCTCAGTACATCAAGACCCGCAAAGTCTGACTTCAAATGTAAAGTCACGAATAATACCGCTCAAATTTTTGAGGTGTCTCCTAACGGCTATGTACCAGTTGTAGGAGATACCTCGACCATGATAATTCAAGGGTAGTACCAGATTAGCTTGGCGCCATCAGGCGCCAAGCTAGTATGGTACTACCCTTGAACTATCAATCCATCACCTGCTGAAGTGCGTCCAGGCTATATGGCTAAAAGTACCATTATGCCGCATAAATCTGAAGAAACATTTCAACACCATTTGTGTTTGTTATGCTTTGTGGACACACTTAATGAACGTTAACAGCAGTTTGGACACGCAGCAAAAGCACACGCGTAATCGCACTTATTTATCCTGCGCTGCCGTAAGCGTGTCAATCTATTTTTAGCTGTTTCTCGTACTGAAAGTGTTGTATTTCAAGAACGGAGCGGAGTCATTGTCAGATTACTTGATATACAGACGATGTGTGCTGAACTGGATTGTCCTGTGTCTAAATGAATCATAACTAGACCTGTGTGTAGCGTTTCGTAACTATCTGTTACAGAAGTGTATCTTTGAACAGTTACTGCGGTAGTGGGCTTTAAAGTGGCCAGAATAACGATTTCTCTGTTCTCGTCCGTTGGTAACGTTTTAACATAATTATTTTCATTGAGGCTTTGTAAAAACCGATGACAATTTCTCTGCGGGGATCAATGAAGTCAGTCTTATCTCATCTTAACCCTTTGGCTGCTACCGATGATACTCCTCAGCGTAAAAAAGACGCGCGATAACGTGTCTTTTATATGACGCAGACACGTTATCGTCAGTGGTAGTCAAGGGGTTAAACGCTGCATGTATATCATTCCTAATTGTACGTCACAACAAATTCCACCTGAAAGTCTGCAAACATGTGCAGACACATCTCAACCCTGTTTTGGAGGCTACTCAGGACTAACCAGTTCACTGCCCGCTGACGGAAACTGTGTTCCTGCAGTCTTTGTCAATTCAACATCAACAAGCCCTAGCTGTCATAGGAACATGGATTTAAAGTTGTGTTAGCAAGAGGCATAGATTCTTATGCGGGGGCTCATGAGGATCTATACCTCTTGCAGTTGGGTGTGTTTAAATTTTCTCGGCACTGAACGGGTTAACCTATATCATACTGAGGCTAACAGCTTCAAATTTTTCCACTGCCATATACTGCAAGCTACATTATAGTACTTACAGATAAGGATATGGACCAATGGCTTTAGTTCAAGGCTGGTGCCAGAATAGCTTGGCGCCTTGAGGCGCCAAGCTATTGTGGCACTACCCTTTAACTATTTTAGTCAAACTTATTTCACATTCTGGTGTATTCTGAATGATAAGGGTTAAATCTGTTCGGCCCAAACAGTAGTGCGCTGCTCGCAGACAGCACATCAGAATTTACTGCATGGGTATGCATCAAGACTTTACAATCTGGATGAAATCACCAGCACACAAGACATCCATCTATCCTCTCCCCCCCTCCCCCCCCCAACAGCCCCCCCCCCCTCTTCCCTTCCTACCCTTCTCTCCTACATCCCTTCCTTTCCATTCCTCTATTTTTCTCCGTCCCTCCCATCTCGGCGCCCTGATCCCCTGGAATCAGTGGCTTAAAATAATATGCTATGAATCAGCTTGCAAATGCACACGCGCGTGCATAATAATTACAGTGCGAAGTGGTGCTCGGTGCGAGCATGCGTTGTGAAAAGCTTTGTGACAATGTAACAATGGTTACAAAGCCCGTGGCCACTCCTTGGACTCTCCACTTTGTGAGGAAATCCTTTTTTTTTTTTTTTTTTTTTTTTTTGGTCACAAATCTTTGTGGTGGCCCTGCGATCTTTGTGACAATCGATACAATCCGCTTGGAGTAGAATCCGTATGCGATTTTTTTTTTTATACATTGTGGCCAATTGCCACACAAGGAGTTTCTGACAACGAAACTGCGGGTCAGCCTTAATAGCCGAGAGCCATAGCCAAGTCAGACCGCGTTGGTTGCGATTGTGTTATTATAGTGATCAGTTTGCATAGATCTGTGAACTCACAAACACCATTTGGTAAGCCAAAGGGTCTTCGGGCCGATGTCAGCCTTAGCTGGCCCGCGCACATCCCCGTGGGGATCAGGGACCAGAGACGTTATATCAGATTCTGCGATATACTGGTGCATGTAATAATAATAATAATAATAATAATAATAATAATAATAATAATAATAATAATAATAATAATAATAATATAAAAAGCATTTATATCGCGCTAAATCCCCAAGAGCGTTACAAAAAAATGTATGTATGCGGAATATCACTACCTTTAAACGAATTTAATCTACGCACATACAAACACACATAAGAAAACCTTCCCCACGTTAAAGGCATTTTGATGATGCTGATGCGCCACCATGATGGTGCTACACAGTCAACAAAGGGAAGACCTAAGATCAAGGCCACCACGATGGTGCTACATAGCGAAAGGAGGACCTTAACCCATTCAGTCCTGACGCACTACAGCAGGAGATGGGTCGACCATGATAATTCAAGGGTAGTGCCAGATTAGCTCGGCGCCTGTCGGCGCCACGCTAATCTGGCACTGCCCTTGAATTATCATGGTCGATCCATCTCCTGCAACTGGTGCATATTCATTAGATGTGGCCTCCAAAATTTGGGAAATACGGCCGTCGGGCTGAATGAGTTAAATCAAAGCCACCATGATGGTGCTGCATGGTCAGCAGAAGGAAGACCTAAGATCAACGCGATCACGATGGTGCTACACGGTCACTACGGTCTACATGGTCAACACTCCCTAATACTGACACTGACCTGTAACGTCACAAAGGATGTTGAGACTCAAGGGAGTGACCAGGGGCTTTTGTAACAATTGTTACATTCTCACAATATTCGTAACTAAAAAATAATTTAAAAAAATGCAGATTCTTACTGCATGAGGCAGGCCAAGAATGTGTCTTTTGTCCTCTCGATTCCCGGTTAAAGAAAAAGGTCCTCGGGGCGGACCTAAGCCCGCCCCTCACGGAGGTTCAAGGCTTGGCAGGCTATGCTCCGGCAGCGAGAGGGTTAAGGGACCCCCAGGAAGCCTGACAAAAAGGAGCGTGGAATTTGCGCCAGCTCAGGAAGACGTTACGACGTCACCTTCACGTGCCTGGCCGTGTCGTGCCCGAGGCTAGGAATCGATACCCGCCCCCCCCCCCCCCTTCCACCCCCCTCCCTCTCCCCATCCCCTGCCAACTGCAAGAAGCATAGATTCACGTGTGCCTAGCAAGCCCAGCGGGGTCTCATGAGGATATGTGCCTTTTTGCTAAGTTAATGATCGTGGCCGTTTGTCATTAGATTACATTTTGAACATCATGGAAGAAGTGATGGAGGCGATAGAGATGAAAAACCCCAGCTAAAACTCCCTTCCTTCTTCAAGAGGAACAGATTGCCACGAACCAGCGCATGCAGGAGAATCTAGGAGGCCACGATCTTGCAGATATTTTAATAGGGATCGGAGCCGCTGTGTTCCATTCTGAGTAAACCATGAGATCCAGGAACGACTGACAAAGTCGTGAAGATAAAGGAAGCACGATACCCATCCATCAGCACAAGGCGCAGATCCTCAAAAGACCACGGGGTCAGTTGCATGAGTGAGCTTAGTCCTGCGCCAGCCGCTACGCAAGGCGCTCCGCGACAGCGGAGCGCCTTGCTTAGCGGCTGGCGCAGGACTAAGCTCACTCATGCAAATGGCTCCTGCATACGAATCCCTTGACTGACACTATTAACGATGCCGTTAAAGACGCATAGGTACTCATCTTTGCAGCGGGGTATCGTCATAGCATTTAAAGGGGTTAAGGACAATCATGAGTGCTGATCTGTGGTTTTACACCTTACGGCTTCGAAACCCTGAGCTCCAAAGTCGGGTCAGCACGCATTAACCCCTTCTCTGCCAGTGGTGGCAGACTGTCTTTCTGAAAACAGCCGCCCAAGGAACGTGGACACAAAGTGTGGCTACAAAGTGGCATCAGCAAGAGGCATAGATTCTCATGACCCCGCGCGAATGCGGGGGGCTCATGAGGATCTATGTCTCTTGCAGTTGGATTTTGTTTACTATTTATCTGCAGTGAAGGGGTTAAGTACCTCTTGGCAGGTCCAGTGACATATGAGTATGAAAACGAAAAAAAAAAAAAAAAAAAAAGAAACAACAAAAAAAAACTTGAGGGAGCTAATCACCACAAATATTTATTCAGAGCAGTGACGAAAAAAATTGTATCTTGCTTTCTGTGGTTTCACGGCATCCAGCGGAGTGCATCAGGTTTGTTTCATGCAGCTGTATTCTTCTTCAAACTGCATGCATTAGCCCCCAGGAAAGTCCTTGATAAAAAGTTCTAGTCTCGTTCGACAGCTTTCCTCTATACATTGGAATTTTTTTTTTAGACAAGATGGTATCTATACATTTTAACAACAACAACAACCAAAAAAACCAAAATCATTTTGAGATAGAAACAATACCACTGGAGAGTAAACAACGAATCCTTTCAGCCTGGGTAAACTGACTCAATTAAACACAAATGCCGCGTAAGATTAACCCCTTCGCTGCTAGTGATCACGACTTTCGCTGCACATTGAGCGACATTAGAGTGATAAACACAGACGTAAGAGCGACAAAAGTAGGCATAAAAAACAGGACCAAAAAGAGACACGAACCCTCATGATCCCCCCGCGACTGATCAAGAACTTCGCGTGTGAAACGACTCTTTAACACTTAGCGGCACTCGCTTGAAGAACACAGATGTAAAAGAGACAAGAGTAGAACATAGGACTAACAAGAGACATGAACCCTCATGAGCCCCCGCAAAGGCGGGGGCTCATGAGAGTTTATGTCTCTTGCAACTTGATACTGTTTGCCCTGCCCCGGCAGTTATAGGGTTAATATTGGGCGCATGGTCGTCACGCCGGTAGTAATCTAAAAATGTTAAACGCAGATAATCGATAATCAATGTTAATCGTTGATCATCCATCAACAGTTCATTGTATTCAAGAAACCACGGCTCGGGCAATTAAAAAAAAAAAAAAAAGAAACTTACCCGTGGGTAAAGTGATTTTTTTGTTTTGTTTAAAATTTGAGAACCCATCGAGTACAGCGTTAACAACCGACTAATTATTGGTTTGAACGAAGAGAGTATCGAATGAGAAATACCAATTCAACCGCAGTACACGGCTTCACTTCACACGAGCTCCTTGAAAACTTCTCAACAAGAGGCCTCGTTACATTTATCACGCAACGCTGGAAGAAAGTTATTTAAGAGGGGGGGGGGGGGGGGGGGGCACCATACTGCTTCGTCAATTTGCAAAAGGCATAGATTGTCGTGAACCGGTTTACTCTGAGCAGTCTATGCCTCGAGCTAGCACGGATCGTAATCTATAGCCTTACGTCTCCTCCCCCCCCCTCCCACTCCACCCGCCTCCCCCCCTCCCCCAAAGCGAGAACGATACAGGAGGTTTCACGTCGACCGAATTAAATTTTAAAAAAAAAAAGGGGGGGGGGGGGAAGAAGATGAGAGCAAAAAGACAAGCGCCACATCAGACATCCCTAGGTGTTGCATATCCCGGCTTCTCCGACAATCTGATTGGCTAATCCTGGAGGACGTTTCGAGCATGCGTGATCACTGCCGAGCACGTGGCTTCCGGCCGTACTCCCCACTCTCGCTCTCGTAACACGCAGGAGAGACGGTTCAGGAGCTGGGAATGGGTTTGATACTCAGATGACCTTAAGTTTTTCGTTCAAGAAGTTCTAGATCGAAATTAGCATTCGTGTTCCCAATAAGGAAAAGACCCTCGGACCGACGTCGGCCGCACGTGGGCCCGCGCACGACCGTGCGCAGGCCCACTTGCCGCCGACGTCGGTCCAAGGGTCTTTTGCTCACTGGGTTGTCAGCACCAAGGCACAGGTCCTCGGTCAAGAGCAGGGGCTCGTGGGGACTCTATGCCTCTTACACATGACATGTTGTCGTGGTTGGAATTACTGAGACGAAATTACAGACACAATTAAACCTTATCTTTTGTCAGCAAGGGACATAGAGCCGGCCTGACGAGCCCCGGGCGGCATGGTTCGTGAGGATCTATGCCACTTTGCAGACGCACTGCATATCTTTGTAGAAAGACGTCCACGGTAAACTTGAAATGTGCGCCGGGTTAGGTCGGTCGTTAAACTGGCGAATTTCCTGAATTTTCCTGAGTGTCCCCAGTTTGTGGTACTATTTCCAACAGAAATGAAATCCTGAAGGGGCTGGAGAGGTGGAAAGACGTGAACCAACAGGGGAAATCGGAACAAGAGTCAAAGAACATGCTCTTGGTAGTGAGATCCATCACGCACCCACACAGAAATCAATGACGTAAAACACAGCCTCTGTGTCAGACAGAGCCGGGTAAAAACAATGACTGATCGTCTGAGTTACGTCCAGCAGACGACCCTTTATTTTTAGGAATCAGTCAGCGTTTGATGCATTTCTTCTTTAGACTAGTGAATATTTTCGGAAGGGCGCCTGCTGATACAAATATAGTCGCAACGGAGAGGCACATGTATATAAACAAGGGGGGAAAACAGATACAAACACAGATACACACAAACACACACAGCTGAGAACACGCCTGGAGCACACATCTGGGGTCAAGACGGATAGGCACAAAAGTGAAACCGGCGCACGGATACATTCATTAACACCACTGACATAATTATATTAACCTTTTGAATGCCAAATGGACGCAGAATTATGCCTCTGAAAGTTGGATGGCCAAATTCAAACCGGACGGAATAGCCCTATCAATCCAGGCAACACGGTTATGAATAAGGTCAGATAGAGGCAAAGAATCTCATGAGCCCCCGCATCTGCGGGGGCTCACGAGCTTCTTTGCCTCTTGCGGTTAGTTTGGTGATTGTACTTGCAGGCAGTGAAGATAATACATACACTGAGCAAGAACTACAGTGAGAGAGAGAGAGAGAGAGAGAGAGAGAGAGAGAGAGAGAGAGAGAGAGAGAGAGAGAGAGAGAGAGAGAGAGAGAGAGAGAGAGAGAGAGAGAGAGAGAGAGAGTAAATGAATGAATGAATGATACTTTATTTCTCAAGGATGGAAACAATAGGCGCACAGGTCTCTTTTCGTGTTTGTCCTTGCTAAACTACAACATTAAAACAACATGTTAACAGCACAAACAAGCGGCTACACCCACAGGTCACTTGCGTTACATTCCGATATAAGTTCACAAGTCGCTGAAGCTTACACACACACACACACACACACACACACACACACACACACACACACACACACACACACACACACACACACACACACATCAATTGACAGGGTCGGGGGGTGGGGGGGGGGGGGCAATGTAAAGTTTGTTTATAGACAGCGACTGCGCGCTTATGATACAGCTACTCTTGTGTAGGAATATAGTGAACAGGCAAAACATTACAGAGAAGAGTGATATTAAAACTAACAAGTTCAAAACGGAGGACCACAACAATGCGTTAAAAAAAGGAAATCACTGATATGGCTCTTTTGGACACATTATCTACGTTTCTTTTGCTCCGAGATGTTTTTAAAAGCTTTCGTCCTAAACAATGGAAGATGTCTCGTTTGCTGTATATGTGGTGGAAGTGAGTTCCATAAATAGGAACCCGCGTACGAAAGGCTGGATTTAAACAAGTCAATTTCGGGGCCGTTCAATGACGAGACTGTTCCTCGAAGTGCTGTAGACCCTTTCGCTCTCAGTGAAAAGCTTAGTGAGGTAGAGGGGGGCTTTCCCGTTCAGTGCTTTGTGCATAAGTACGCACTTATTTAACGAGGGCAGCGTCGTCAGCAAAGAGCAGCTCACGAATCAGTTGGTCTAGGGTTTCGGTGTGGGCCTGCAGTCGTCTGAGATTGAACAGGCTGCCATCGAGACGATACCTGATGTACACTGCGTCTTCATCGTCGAGGTCCACTGTGACCTGCTTCAACATCATGCTAAAAAAAGATGGCGAAGAGGGTCGGTGCCAGCACACAGCCCTGCTTCACACCGTTGAGAATGGGGAATGGCTCTGAGAGGTCATTGTTGAGTCTGACCTGGCCTTGCTGGTCCTCGTGTAGCTGGATAATCATGCTGAGGAACTTTGGGGGACAGCCAAGTCGCTCCAGGATCTGCGATATGCCTTGCCTGCTGACAGTGTCGAATGCTTTTGTTAGGTCGTACAGCCCTTTGTTCTGCTCGCGGCACTTCTCCTGAAGCTGTCTCAGCACAAAGACCATGTCGGTGGTGCTCCTGTTGGCTCTGAAGCCACACTGGCCCTCTGGGAGGTGGTCTTCAGCGATGGCAGGTTCCAGCCGATTCAGGAGCAGCCTTTCAACAGACTTCTCTCCTTTGTTCTTGTACAGGGTGATGACGACTGCATCGCGGAGGTCCCTTGGTAGTGTTCCTTCCTCCCAGCAGCAGAAAAAGAGGTCGTGGAGCTTGTTGTGCAGTGCAGGGCCTCCATGTTTCCAGATCTCTGGTTGGATTCCGTCAATGCCTGCTGCTTTGCCACTCTTGAGCTGGTGGATGGCTGTGAGGGTGTCTTCAGCGGTGGGCGGTTCGTCAATTCAACCTTTACTGGGAGGTGTGGGATTTGGAGGATAACTGCTTCTTGAACAGTGCGCTCAGCGCTGAAGAGGTTTAAGATGGAGGTATTATCTGTGAGGAGTGCCTGTCCATCAGCGCTTCGCAGGGGACTTTGTATCTGGTGTCTGGGGCCATACACTGCTTTCAGTGCTTCGTAGAAGCCCCTGTAGTCACCGTTGTCAGCGAAAAGCCGGGTCCTCTGTGCGCGTCTGGCCCACCACTCATTCTGTAGATCTCTGAGCTTGCGCTGGAGACTGCTGCAGACGAGGCGGAAGACAGACTTTTTCACAGGGCAGGAAGGCTGGGCTAGGTGGGCCTGATGGGCGGCTCTTTTTTTTTTTTTTTTTGCTAGGAGTTCCTGGATCTCTACGTCCTTTTCGTCAAACCAGTCTTTGTTCCTCTTTCTAGCGAAACCCAAGACTTCTGCAGAGGATTTTGCAATAGCAGTTTTCAGTTGTTCCCAGCGTGTTTCAGGGGAGGAGTCTGCTGGGTCAGCTGTGTCTTTGAGACTGCGGCTTCCAGTGACATCTTTCACCTGCCGTTTTGCCCCTCGCCCGTCGCTACAGGACTTGGAATGGTCTGTGTGATGGTCCGTGGGCGTTTCCTAAAGCGTGCGCAGTGGAGCTTTTTGGTGGAGTGGAGTGCAGTGTGCGCAGTAGTGGCCACACCCTTTAAACCCTTGGTTCGTCTGCCATGGCCTAGCAAGCTTGGACGGTGGCATCGAGGTCCTCGGGTCGTAGGTTTTATATCAGACCGTCCTTGTCCTAGTCTCTGGCTCATATACCTACCCGGGGACACGGGGGCTTTGAAGTCAGGGTTTTCCTCCCTTAGCCTTTCCGCAGCCAAACGGCCAGGCCTGCAAGGCAGCAGGACAATGATGATTAATTTTCGAGGTTCTCTCCTCTAGATCCGCCGTGTTTAGCCTTTATATATATATATATATATATATATATATATATATATATATATATATATATATATATATATATATATATATATATATATATATATATATATATATATATATATATATATATATATATATATATATATATATATTTGTTTCCTCCCTACGTCACACGACCAGTCACTTTAGCGCAAACTGTAACTTGTGACCGTGATATAAAAACCACTGTAGCGAAAAATGGCGGAGGTTTTATAGCCCTCTCGATGACGCGTTAGGACCTCGTTTTCGAGTCTTGACAGCAACTCGGTTCGACAAAATAGCAGAAAAAAACCGCACTAAAATAGTCCTATTTGACGTAATACACATCATCTGCCTTATTTTTTACGACGTGAGGAGCCAACTTAAACAATATTTCACCACTAATTACAGAGCGCAAACAGCAAAAGCCTTTGCCAAATCCATCTCATCGCCATGCACCGATACATTTTCAAAGTTCGGGAAACCACGGAACAAAAATAGCTACGAGTTTTTTTTTAAACCAATCAGAGACAGCAATCATTGCAAACCGGCAACACACTGTCGTCTGCTGAGCCACCAACATGCCACAATTTCACCAAAGCACAGAGCAACAAATTCAAGAACTAAAACGAAAATACACACCCAGCAACACTATACACAAAGCACGCTATTGCCAAAGTTCTCTCTTCACGTCACTCAATGCGGGACTATCTGAAGAAAAACATCTCACGAATTTTCGAAGACAATCTGACATCATGTCAACGCTGTAAAATAAAATCTTACCTTAAAATCCATCTCAGTACTAGTCCTGCTGTTAACAATGAGCATTCTTTTGGTATTCCTTTTTCCAGATATCCCAACACACATGACAATTTAGGATATAACAACGACAATCTGCTGCACACTCGAAGCATCCCCTTCAGTCATCTTGAATCTAAACTGAAGCACGAGGCACAATGCTAACTTGCACAAGCTGTCACATCAGTGGTCAAATGCCGATCGCTTCATCAAAAAGTTCTTAATTTTTCTGAATCACACATCAGTCAAGAAGCACTGTCACTGTCATACTTTAACGACCTTTTGTAGACATTGCAGCTTGAATCATTCTGTACACATGCCAAGATTAGCTTTTTACTCGCGAAACATGCGCTTCACACGGAATCATGTTACGTCACACTGTGTCTCGTAAAGACTGGGAATCCCCGGCAGAACATGTATATTCAATGGTGTCACCTATCCGCCACAGAAGCTGTCGTCTTCATAAACGGGATTTTTTTTTCTAAACAATAAACGGAGGAAGGAAAACAAATACGTTATTGGTCGGAGGGGTTCGCTACACGGACCTTTGTAGGCCTGAGGGAGGTCAAAGCAATCATTGTACCCCGAAGGCCTTCGGGGTACAATGATTCCTTTGACCTCCCTCAGGTCTACAAAGGTCTGTGTAGCGAACCCCTCCGACCAATAACATAATATATATATATATATATATATATATATATATATATATATATATATATATATATATATATATATATATATATATATATATATATATATATATATATATTAATATACATTGGCGTTGGAGAATTTTTAACTGCCACCGATACAAAAGCAAGGGAAATAAATTGGTGCATAGCATTAATCTTACACACATCTAAGAGAGTGTCATAGAATCAGCAGCATCAATAGCTTATAGCGACACCGACAATACAATAAATGTTCAGTTAGCAAATGAGCAAATGTATGGAGAAAGAGGAAATGTTTGACGTTTACGTGTGAACAGCAGTATTATGTTTATCATGCGAACTGAGAAGTCACGCTGATTGGAAGTGATTGTGCACAGCACGTTTAGAAGAGAGAGAGAGAGAGAGAGAGAGAGAGAGAGAGAGAGAGAGAGAGAGAGAGAGAGAGAGAGAGAGAGAGAGAGAGAGAGAGAGAGAGAGAGAGAGAGAGAGAGATGATGATGATGATGAAACGTTTTTATTCAGGATAAAAAGTTTTAGGCATAGCAATGCCTATCTTCCAAACTGTCCTGCTACTCTACACATATAAAAATACATCAGACGATACATCAAAAGATAAAACATATGTAAGTAAAAAGACCCATCCCCCTCCCCCCCACCACCACCACTCAGAGGGAGAAAAAAGAAAGAAAAAAAAATATATATATATATATATATATAGAGGATGGCACACGAAGTAGGAGGAAGCAATCAAGACATCAAGGAAGTGGAATCAAAGACAGAGTACTGCTTGATTACTGAACCGTTAACTCATACCCTCTAGCAAACATCCATGGTACACAAGCACCCCGATCCCCTTCCTCTCCTCCCACCTCTCCAAGTCCCGTCACACCATCAGACATTGACTCTGTGTTGTATGAGATAACGTAAGTCCTACGGAAGCGACTGCACAAGGTGACCCGATATAGCCACAGCCAAAAATCAAACCTTTTGTCACTTTGACAAAATCTGTCGTTGATGATTTTGTAAGTGGCGTTATGATCAGTTGTAAATTGCATTTACAACAACGACAGCGACAACATCGTCATGAACAATAACACAAACGAAGATGGTAAGAACAACAACAGCAAAACCAGACAACGAAAGAAAAGAAAAGAAAATAAACCAAACCAAACCAAACCAAACAAAAAACAAAGCAAACTGAGACGAGACGAGACGAGACAAAACGTAACGAAACAAAAAGGAATGAAATGAAATGAAACGAAACGAAACAGAACAATACAACACAACACAACACAACCACAACAACGTCAACAATAACAACAGCAATAAAATGACAACAGACACTAATAGTCATATTTTGTGAAAGAGCCAGAGATCTTGAGAGCGCCTGATGAAAATGCATGCCCTGGGATGCAGAGGGTTGGCAACGGGATTAACAATCCAACGATTATTAACATGCAGGTCATTTTACTTCACTTTCATTCACTTCAGTTACCACTGACGGTCACTACTGTGAGCCAATCTGTGCTGACTTTTTGTTGCTGGCATAGCGGATGCAGATAGTTGTTTTTGAAACCAATACAAATTTAACGTCAAAGGAACACGGATATACAGTGATTTCAGCAAGAGGTATAGATCTTCATGGGCCCCCGCAAATGCGGGGGCCATGAAGATCTATACCTCTTGCATATGGTTTAGTGTTCAGTTTCCTCTACAGTGAAGAGGTTAAGCCATGCTTGCATATCGTTAACCCCTTCGCTACCAGCGGACGGTGATCGTGTTCTTGAAATCAGTGCAAATTCAACGTCAAGGGAACACGGATACCAAGTGGTTTCAGCAAGAGTTATAGATCTTCATGGGCCCCCGCAAATGCCGGGGCCCATTAGGATCTATATCTCTTGCAGATGGGTTAGTGTTCAATTTTCTCAACCTATAATTTCGTGTATATTTTTTCCCCCATACACATGCGGACACTACAAATAAAAAAGGAAAGAAAAGGAAACAAATGCTTTATAGCGCTGCCATGGCATGGCGATGTCTCCTTGAGCAAAAGCGTTACGTGACCGGAGTTAAATTATTGAGCGAAAGTTACCCGTTTTGTCTCAAATCAATCGCCACTAGCGGCGAGCCTGAACATCTCGAATATTGTTCGCCGCCGGCTAAAGGTGACACACCTTTTTTTCGCAGGCTATAGATGGCATGTTTGCGGACTACAGGGAATTTGCGCGTGTAGTGCAATATGTACTGAACGCTTGCGCAGCAGCCTGTGTGCTGCTCGATTATGAAATGCAAGTTTTGCACCGTGCATACAATATTTGATTTAGAATTTACAATAGGCGTTTCAACCGCATGATAGCGGACAATGAATTGTGAATTTTCGTTTATTTCTTCTTCTTCTTGTTTTTTGTTTTGATTTTTAATCCAAAAGGTCACCCTAACCCCTTCCCTCCTCCCTCCTCTTTCCACCCCCTCCCTTCCACCCCCTTCCAACTCAGTCAGCCTCTCCCCACCGGCCCTTCGCCCCTGGTAAAGTTCAACTTTTTATGCGAAAAGCAAGTGCACATTCTTTTAAAGTGTAAGTCGTGCGAGGGGCCATACTGATTTCCCCAGAAACTCTTCCCCAGATTTCTCGAATACCGCAGAACACTGATCGTGTGCAAGAGACACGGATCCTCATGAGCCCTCGCGATTGCGGGGGCTTATGAGGATCCATGTCTCTTGCTGGAGTCGCTTCCATTTGTGTCCCTCAGACGAGGGAGGTCACAGTTTGTTCAGTCTATGATGAGCCTCCACTCCCACCTAATTTCGAACTGTCTCAATCTGTCACTGATTGCCGCTGAACCGAACCACACGAGTCTCTGCTCCGAGGTGCCCGAAAATACAACAGGAAATCTACCGGACAAGTTTAGACCAAACGGGTGACTGCTAAGCGTCTAAAATGCACGGAAATAACAGACAAATAAAGTGAAAAAAATACGCGTCAAAAAAAAGATGAGGAAGTAGTGCACAGAAAATAACCTAGAAAGAAACACGCTTTGGAAAAGCGAAGGACAAAATTTAAACGTTTTGATATACCGTGTTGTCCCTCTTTTTCTAAGCCATATTTCTTCTTGGTCTGTTATGTCCTTATTGTTGTTTTACATTTTTTTTCCCGAGCGTCTCTTTCTTGGTTTGTTACATGTTGAAAAAATTCGCTCCCATTATCATAACTACTCTTTTCTCATTCATGTCAAAAAGGGGATTCACTTCCCTTTATGCTCAGCAGCTGAAGTTGCCCCCTCTTTTTAATTTGACCCTTGATTGTTACTAGCGATACCTCCCGGCGAAAAAAAAACGCGTAACTACGCGTCTTCAGTTTCCATGTTAACGCTTGACTGGTACTGACGATACCTCCCGGCGGAAAAGACGCGTCTTCAGTTTCCATGTTAACCCTTGTTTGGTACTGACGATACCTCCCGGCGGAAAGGACGCGTAACTACGCGTCTTCAGTTTCCATGTTAACCCTTGACTGGTACTGACGATACCTCCCAGCGGAAAAGACGCGTAACTACTCGTCTTCAGTTTCTATGTTAACCCTTGACTGGTACTGACGATACCTCCCGGCGGAAAAGACGCGTAACTACGCGTCTTCAGTTTCCATGTTAATCCTTGAGTGGTACTGACGACACCGCTCGGCGGAAAAGACGCGTAACTACGCGTCTTCAGGTTCCATGTTAACCCTACGCGTCTTCAGTTTCCATGTTAACCCTGACGATACCTCCCGGCGGAAAAGTCGCTTAAATACGCGTCTTCAATTTCCATGTTAACCCTTGACTTCTACTGACGATACCGCTCGGCGGAAAAGACGCGTGAACGCTTCTTTTCCGTCGAGCGGTATCGTCAGTACCAGTCAAGGGTTTAACCGCCACGTGCATGCAGCTACGGTATTGGCGACCGCATGCACAAGGGGGTTAAGCAGCTGCTACCCTCTGTCTCTGCGTTTCCCGATTTCTCCGAACGATTGAACGGCAATCAGATTTCGATGAAATTTGGGCCGTCAGGCCTCTTTTGGAAACAGGAAATGAAGCAAGCAAGCGAACTAAATTCCCAAGGCAGACAGCAAGAGAAACCCCATAAGATGTGTACGGTATGGGTAACACGGATGACCATGGACTCACAGCTCTTCCTGGGCCTTTGCTCATGAGGATCTACGCCTTTAACTGGAGGGATCACTTTTAGGAAAGGTCACGATGCCCTCTACTAATTCACTTGGGGAACACCGGGAAGAATCGATTGTGTGCACATTATACTCGCAGAGGGCCCAGCGAAAAAATTGTGTAACCCTTCAGCTAGAATTCTTGTTTCTTTTTAATCTGCCTTTGCATCAACTTTGTTTTCACTCCCTAATTTTTCCTTCCCACAAAGATACTCAGTTAGTCTAGTGACATGTAATATGTACAGTATATTTGCATGAATTCCAAAATTGCGACAGCGTGATATTTATGCGCAGTTCTGTTCGTAAACGAAGCACTCTCCTGAAACGTTTTGAAACTCGCAGGTATTTTATGAATATAATACGAATAGCCTTATACACGCAGCATCGCATCCTGCACTTGACATGCTAATGACTGTTTGGAATTCAAATGAAGTGACGAGGCATAAAAGATTGCGGTTCAAGATGGAAGAACTGAATAAAATATTCAGCCCTAGAAATTTTTACCCAAGATGTAATGACCATGATAAATCAGAAAATGGCGCCACATTAGCATGGCGCCCAAGAAGGTGGTATTCTAATGTGACACTATTCTTGAGTTATTACAGTCATTCCTTTCTCCTGGAGCTAGTACGGAAAGTGGACGCATCCGTGATTTGAGAAACCTGGCGTACGGACTAAAAGTGTTAAGTGTTTAGCGCGGAGACACGACAACAATACATGGATTGACCATGATAGTTCAATGGTGGTGGCAGAATAGCTTGGCACCTAGAGGCGTCAAGCTATTCTGCCACCACCATTGAACTATCATAATCTATCTTTTCTGTAGTATTCAGATAACATGACTAAAGATAAGTTATTATTATTATTATTATTATTATTATTATTATTATTAGTAGTAGTAGTAGTAGTAGTAGTAGTAGTAGTATTAATTATTATTAATATCATTATAAGCTTTAGTCCACGCACCCATTCCTCTATTCCATTTAATGTCAATGATGTCCTTGACTTACATTGAAAGCGAGGCGAACCTGCGTCTCAAGGTCATCCGACAGAAAGGCGCCCATGCCGCGGATGTAGTCATACTGGTTAATGGCTCCTCTGTTTTTGAAGTCAAAACAGCGGTACAGGTTGTCCAGTGTAAACTCATCCATCAGGTTAAATCTGACGACACCAATCACACAGAGCATGCTAATCATTACCAGTACGTGATAATCTAAACGTGCTGAGCTTTGGGTTGGTTTTGTGTGGCTTTCTTTGCTTGAAAACAACTAACAGTGCCAATACTTCAGCAAAGTGAGTTCTTTCAACGTGCTAAATCCGTCAACCATCCACAAAGATCATGCTGACTGCTCTTAGTGCCGAGAACATCTGAACACCCCCCAACTGCAAGGTATAGATCCTCTTGGAGGCGCCAAGCTAATCAGTCACTACCCTCGTGTTGCTCTGACATATAACTCGCCTGCTGGTGAACTCCACACGGAACATGTTGCGAGTCATCTTGTACCCGTTGCCCATGGTGATGCTCTGAAAGAAGTGCAGGAGCTGCTTGACTCGGTCTCTGCTCAGTCTGGACTCGCGGGCCAGCCCTGCAACTTTCCGCTCAAACTTGTGCGGGTTCACAAACTTCCTACGGTGGGCCATTGTGCCTGTGGGGGAAATTTTTCAGGTCTGTGATTTTGGACCTTACAGCTGTTAGCAATGATAAAACAATATAAAACGGCGGCTGGCCTACCCCCCCCCCCCTCCCCGCTCTCTCTCTCTCTCTCTCTCTCTCTCTCTCTCTCTCTCTCTCTCTCTCTCTCTCTCTCTCTCTCTCTCCTATTTCTTCTTCTTCAACCTCCTTAAATATGTTGATGGTTTAGGCTGTTATGCTTTTAACCCCTTCACTTCCGGGGCTAGGCGAACGCTACCCAGCTGCAAGAAACATAAACCCTCATGAGCCCCCGCAGTCGCGGTGGCTCACAAGGGGTTATGTCTCTTGTTAGTCGTATGTTCTTTTATGCCTATATTGTTGAATTGTTGAATTGCTCGTGATCCACGTTTTTTTTTCTTCTTTCTCAACCATTTATTTAGGATGGATAAATTCATGGGAATTAATTTTGTCTACCTGGCCGTTTGTTCTCGGCTCAGATAAGAGGAGAAGAATAATTATTGGTTTTAGTAACCCATTTAGTTGCTATCTGAAGTGGCGTTCAGACGTAAAACAAAGTTTTCCCCTAGCACGTGCACATTTACAAGGGAGACACAGACACAATGTTATCTACGTCATTTTGTGAGGTAAACGCTATTCATGGTAATATTGCAATTTTATGTAAGAGAGGATACGGAAAGTTAGTTGTTCAGCAGATTTCCACACTTAAAGCTTTTTAGTTCACAGTTCACAATTGTGTAGACACTGTTGATAAAAAAATCAGTCGGGTATGAAGGAGAAGATTGCCCTTTTCATGAAAGTTTCATGACTTTCTACTGTTTTAAAAGTATTCTTTAACTCATTTCGAGACGTGCCGCCTCCGGATCCACGGCATAAAGCCGCGTATCCGGAGGCGGCACGTTTCGAATGAATTAAAAAAGAACGTGGTTCACGTGCATTGCAACCGCGGTAGTCTCTCTCTCTCTCTCTCTCTGCACCAAACTATTTTAGCACCATCCATGAATCCATGGTCGATCCACCCTCTGTTGCAGTGCGTCATGTTCTTTACCTATGATAACTGATTCTGCTTTCTCCTATTTGTGTCTAAAAATGGTGCTGTTCTGTAATTTTGTATCTTACAACTCTTGGTCGTAAGCTCCAAAACCACAAATCAGCACACCAGATTTCTTTGATCAATTCCGACCACTTCATTCTCACGAAAAAAAAACCATCCCTGCTGTAGAGGTGCCCCTGTCGATTGAGCAGACAGTTTATTTGAAACCAAAAACCTAAACGGCACCTGAAATATCTAGATCGAATGGCTAGAGTCTCACCTTGATGGGGGAGCCCTGAACTTCAGGCGCGCAAACGCAGTTCTTCGTTCACTGGCCCTCCCAGAGTTAGGCCGGGTCTTTTGCTGTTAGGTGCTTTTGAATGCACGCAAGGAAATACGGAGGAAATCGTTCTTTAATTTGTTGGTGGACGTCAAATTTGTTGCTGGTTCTAACGAAGAATGATTCTTCAAGTTCGAACTCATGAAATGACGTCGTTTAGAAGGTGCGTTTTACGCAACTTATCAGCAATTGATGCACGTGCCGTAGCGACTATCAAACATTCACGCGAATGAGCATCAAGTTTCGATAAGTGAAATCATGAAGTAATATATAGTTTTTGATTGACAAGCACGTTCCATCATGCTAACCGTCTTAGCAAACACAGAATCGAATTGAGCGTATGGTTTTGACACATATCAGAGAGGAAGCACACTTGTGGAAAATTAACTCATTCGGCCCCGACACACCAAAGCAAGACATGGATCGAGCATGATAGTTCAAGGGTGGTGCCAGAATAGCTTGGCACCCATAGGCACCAAGCTATTCTGGCACCACCCTTGAACTATCATGCTGTCACTGATTTGCAATACAGTCCTTCAGAGGGCAACTTCAAAATTTGGGAATTTCAGTCATGGGGTAGAATGTGTTAACCTTTATCATTCGGAAGACACCTTTGTGTGAAATAAGTTTGACTAAAATAGTTCAAGGGTAGTGCCAGAATAGCTTGGCACCCTTAACCTTGAACTATAGCCATTGGTCTATATTATCTGTAAGTACTGTAGTGTAGCTTGCATATTATGGCAGTGTGCGAATTTGAAGCTTTTAGCGTCAGTGTGATATGGGTTAAGGAACATTCGTAGAGCCGACCATGGTCAGCAAGAGGCATAGAGTCACATAGCTGCAGGGACTAATGTGAATCTATGCCTCTTGCTGTTGAACCAGGCTCTCTTAGGAACAAGAGTGCGCCGAACACAAACAACCCTTGCAAGCTGATGACAAGACCTTCAAATTAAATAACTGGACAACCCCTGCAAGCTGATGACAAGACCTTCAAATTTAATAACTGGACTCAGTCACTTTCAGCAAGAGACACAAATTTGCATAAGCCACGGTGACTGCAAAAGGCTCATGTGAATCTATGCCTCTTGCAGATGGGAGAAGAAAGTCAAAGATCTTTGTTTTCCTCCCTACGTCACACGACCAGTCACTTTAGCTCAAACCGTACCATGTGATCGTGATACAAAAACCCTTGTAGCGACAACTGGCGAACTTTTAGTAGCCCTGTGTATAACGCGTTATGACCTCGTTTTCGACAAAATAACAGAAGAAACGCACGAAAGTAGTGCTATTTGACATAATACACATCGTCTGCCTCATTTTTTTACGACGTGAAGAGCCAACGTGAAGAGCCAACTCCCACTTTGGTATCAGTTTCAGCCCACTTAATCAAATTTCAAATATAAAAACGATTTGAATTTCCAAAAACTTCAGTAGCTCGCTTGAGCTTGCCCTTAGCACCACGTGAATGTTCTGTGTTTGAGTACAGTGTGTGAGTGAATGCTCGTGATTCACGTGAGCGTGCTTGTTGGTTTCAGTTCGCGCGGCGCTTTGAGCCGATTTTCAGTTGGGATAAAGCGCCTATTTAATGCGCTGATTTATATTTGATTTATTTAAATAATATTTCACCACTAATTACACAGCGCAAATAGCAAAAGCCAAATCCATCGCATCGCCATGCACTGAGCATTTTCAAAGTTCGGGAAACCACGGAACAAAAATAGCTTCCGAGTTATTTTTAACCAATCAGAGACAGCATTCGTTGTAAACAACACACTGTCGTCTGCTCAGCCGGCAGATTTCAATATTACCAACATGCCACGATTCCACCAAAGCACCGAGCAACAAATTCAAGAATTAAAACAAAAATACACACCCAAAAACACTATAAAATCTAACAACACAGCGGTGAACAATCTTCGTGAGTACCTAAAAGAGACGAACCAGGATGTAGATTTCGAATTGTTTGAAAACAAAAAACTAAACATCACACGAATTTTCGAAGTCTATCTGACATCAAGTCAACGCTGTAAAATAAAATATTACCTTAAAATCCCTCTCAACACTAGTCCTGCTGTTAACAACGAGCGTTGTTTGGTATTCCTTTTCCCAGATATCCAAACGCACATGAGACTTTAGAATAAAACAATGACAATCTGCTGCACACTCGAAGCGTCCCCTTCAAAGTCATCTTGAATCTTGAAAAGCACAAGGTTCCATGCTAATGCTGTCACATGGTCAAATGCCGATCACTGACTTCATGTAACAGTTCTTAATTTTTCTGCACACAGCAGTCAAGAAGCACTCTTCTGTGTCACTGTCATACTTTGACGACCTTTTGTAGACATTGCTTGAAGTATTCTCTACACAAGCCAAAATAAACTTTTTACTCTCGAAGTTTGCGCTTCACGCGGAATCATGCTACGTCACACTCTGTCTCGTAAGGGAATGGGAATCCACGGCAGAACATGTATATTTAATGGTGTCACCTATCCGCAAGAGAAGCGTGCTTCGTCAACTGGATTTTTTTCTAAAGAAAACACGGAGGAATGAAAACAAATACTTTATTGGTCGGAGGGGTTCGCTGCACGGACCATTGTAGGCCTTCGGGAGGTCAAAAGAATCATTGTATCCCTCAGGCCTTCGGCCTTCGGGGTACAATGTTTCCTTTAACCTCCCTCAGACCTACAAGGATCCGTGTAGCGAACCCCTCCGACCAATAACTTATATTGTCCGAGCCAGACAAGCCAGGCGTCTAAAGATAAGACAGGAATCGCAAGCGGCTGGTCAGGGATTTGAGACCCATATTGATCACGCCCCAGTAAGCGAGGACCATCGGACCGACGTAGGCTACAGTCGGCCTGCGCACGGCTGTGCGCGGGACAACTGCGGCCGTCTTCGACCCGATGATCTGCTGCGCAGTACTGGGACCCTCAGTGATGCCCAGGGCAGCCCCGTAGAGCAGGTGTATAAAGGCGTGTTCATATATATCAACTTGAATGTACATGTAGTGTCTGAAGCCTGTCAACATGAAATTAGTGTGACAGGCTTATGACAGAGCTTATCTTTTTCTGTTCACCGCATGAGTGGGGACATGCGCGGTAATTTCATTGGCATATCTGTCAACAATGATATTACAATATCTTCTGTTCACAATAGTGAAGTCAGTGAACGGAGGAGATACGGTCCTGGCTGTACCTTGATTCACATAGTGATATATGAGCAGCAGTGAGAGATAAACACTTGTCATTGATACACATCGTGAAAATACATATCCGTTTCTCGACCCACGCCTCTGGCCCCTATTTAGTCCTATGCCTGTATTAACAGCACTGGTCAAGTTCAGACAATAGAGGTGTGTGTGTGTGTGTGTGTGTGTGTGTGTGTGTGTGTGTGTGTGTGTGTGTGGTGTGAGTGTGTGTGTGCGCGCGCGCGCGTGTGAGTGTGTATGCGCGTGCGTGTGTGTGTGTGCGTGCGTGCGTGTGTGTGTGCGTGCGTGCGTTGTGGTGCGTGTGTGTGTGTGTGTGTGTGTGTGTGTATGTGTGTGTGTGTGTGTGTGTGTGCGTATAAATCAGAGGAAGATTAAATGCGTCTATCAAGCTTTGAAATGTTAACCCATTTAGCCCCAAAGCCCTACAGCAGGAGATTTATCGACCATGATAATGCAAGGATAATGCCTGATTAGCTTGGCGCCTGAATCTGGCACTATCCTTGCATTATCATGGTCTATCCATCTCCTGCAAGTGACACATAGTCGTTAAGTGACACCCTCTAAATTTCATAAAAGCGGCCTTGGGGCTAATGGGTTAAATGGGGTTTCTTCCTAAATCGGGCAGAAGTAGGCCAGCAGATGCATCGGTCAAGCACGAATGGTTTGAAACAGGAGCCAGCTGCATGAGCGTGCTTAGTCCTGCGCAAGTGCCACTAAGCAAGGCGCACTAAAGCAAGATGATACCTATAGGAATCGTCACGAGAAAAACCGCTACCGGCATGCAGAGGGTTAAAAGTGAAGTGTGCCTCTTTCTCAGGCATGCTTACTTCATTCTGTTTTACACACACAGCAGTCAAACCGGTGGTCTCGATATAAAGGCGTCTGACCTCTGATTTATGTGTTTTGTCCTGGTCACTACACTGAGATTGTGTGTCTTTCTCTGCTGAATGCATTTCAGCAAAACCCGTCGGTTTCGAGCGACACTTTTATAAGAAATCACCTATCACCATAGAGCAAGATTTAACCACATAAAATGTTGGTCGCTAATGGCGGGTGACACATTTTGCACTTCATGGCCAGGGCACCTTAACCTTTTGCCTGCCACTAGGGTATATTTCGTTTCTGAAATAGTCGTTTATGCAACGACCAAATGCAACAGCAGTCCAAGGAACATGGATACAAAATGGTCTCAGCAAGAGGCATAGATCCACATGAGCCCCCGCATTTGTGGGGGCTCATGAGGATCTATACCTCTTGAAGTTGGGTGGTGTTCATTTTTCTCGGCAGTGAAGGCGTTAAGACCGTTTTTTTTCTTACACAAAAAGGTGGTTGCTCTAAACATTTTCTTCTGTATCTCATTTTTTCGCGCATAGCAATTACCCTCTTTTGGTCTTGATGTTATACAGAAAAATGCTGCGCGCTTGACCTCTGATAAATCAGACCTCGAATTCGGACAAGGTTAGGCCTGTGCCCCTGTACACGAATAAGGCTTCGTAGTTATTAGCGCCGAGGTTAATTTTCTGTGTTCTGGCTTTGCTCAAATGACAGAAAAACACTTCTGCATGTCACACTGTTTTGGCGGCTTATTTCACTCTGAGGTCAGCTGTCTGATGAAATGAACATGCTGACACTGTTTCATTGTAGTTTTGATCTTAACCTTTGACCTTAAGCCCCCCTTCCCCCCACCTCCAACCCACCCCGACCCCACCCACCCCACCCCACCTCACCCCACAACTTTAATAACTGAAAGAGTGCATTTTTTTACGCATTTATCAAACTGAACGCCCCAAACCCCACCCCTTTCAAGGTCAAGGTCAAAGGTCACAGCTCAAGGTCGAAGGTCAGACTCATGACTACCTGTAAGACAAAAAAATAAATGAACAAACACACTAACCATAGCTCACAGTGCAGGTAAACAGGGTGTTGCGACGCAAAACATGCTAAAACGCCTATAAAACTGCAATCGCAGCGATTTTTTTGGGGGCAAAATTGACATTTTTCATGATTTTCTCAGTATTCCAACTGCAAAAGTCCAAACTCAATGATATGGTTACATTAAACCAGCTTCTGTTCTATGTCACATATGGCACGTGGTGCCCCTGACAGGCACAGACGTGAGTGCCGTTTCCGTACTGTCCAGTCTCTTAGCCATAGTCAGTCCCAGGCATCCCCCAATATTTCAATCCCCTAAAAAAAACACTACCGCCCACCAGCTGCACATTTGCCATGCACAAAATAACAACAACAACAAAATTAAAAAAAACCAAAAAAACAGCACATGAGTTGACAGTCTCATTTCTTGGCTATGAACCTGATTCCTCACCAACCCCACACCCAAGCACAGCTGAAATCAGCGTGCCCCTCAAATCACTACGTCAACGGCAACTCAACATATGCCCGCAATTGTCCACTGGATAAGCTCAGGATGGTATGAATCAAAGCACCAAACATGTCTCCTCTCATCTAACCAGAAATTTCCAGCAAATTCCCACATTCAGCCCTACTACAAATTTTTAAACAAGGCAAAAATTATTTTTCAAAAACACCGGTCCTTGCACAGCCTCAACTGCCAAATTTGAATCATGACCTTCATGGCGGCTTGCGTTTGACCGCCCGCTCAGCCGTCCTTCCAGCACTGACACAATGCAGCGAGAGATGTTTCAACTGGTGGTAGTTCAAGGGTAGTATCTGATAAACTTCGCCGTCAGGATCGATTTGTGGCAGTTCAAGAGTAGTATCTGATTAGCTTTTCGTCTTGACTGACTGGCTCAGGCGTGTGGCAGTTCAGGGCAGTATCTGATTAGCTTGGCGGGCGGCGGCCTTCAGGGTCGATTTGTGGCAGTTCAAGAGTAGTATCTGATTAGCTTGGCGGATTCAGGATCGATTTGTGGCAGCAAGTGTAGCATCTCATTAGCTTGGCGCCTTCACTTAGCTGGCCGGATCAACTTGTGGTAGTTCAGAAGGGTCGTATCTGATTAGCTTCATGGCAACTACCACGCGACCCATTTCTTGCAACTGATAGTGATACGCGTACGCAATCGTAATGGGACTCTGAGGTCTAACAAACAACAACTTAAGCCTCGGTTTCAAATCATTCGGTTCTATCTTGACGCCGTGAAACAATAAAGTGCATTTGCGGTTCAGTTGATTTATACATTCGTTGGGCATGATTTTTTTTTTTTTTTTGCAGTCCAGAGCTGAAGCATTTTACATCGTATGTGTTTTGGCGACAGTTTCTGTTAGCCTGTGTTTACTATTGTCAGGCTGAAAGTGAAAGGGATCTTCGGCGTGTCACTCAAGAACCCTTACTCTGTATGCTCGGCGAGTTTCTGTCTTACCTCCCTTTAGCTGCCCCATTTTCTAAATATCTGTCTTTGGTGAATCTGGAATCAAACAGATCCCCTCCACCCTACCCCTTTCCCGACATGTCCCTCACAGTCATTTCTTCCGACTAGTTCATTCAGTTTCAGAGGCAACAGTTGGTCACGTTACTAGAATCGTGAGCTCAGGGAGCTTAAACCCATATCATACGGAGGCTAAAAGCTTCAAATTTGTACACTGCCATATGCAAGCTACATTATAGTTCCTACAGATAAGGATATAGACCAATGGCTTTAGTTCAAGGGTGGTGCCAGAATAGCTTTGCGCCTAGAGGCGCCAAGCTGTTCTGGCATGAACTGTTTAAGTCAAACTTCTTTCACACACTGGTGTATTCCGATTAACATGCAATGACTGACTTGAAGAAATAGACTGAGACTGATAACAATGTCGTTAACCCTTTGATTGTCTGGAGGAATCATCGTGACAAAAAGCGCTACCGACAGCCAAACGGCTTTTCAAAGACATACGGGCCTTTTCAAACTAAACTTGCAACAGATCGAAAATGAACACACGTGCTAGTTATCGTTTCAGTATCAGACCCCTCCCCCCCCCCCCCCCCAACTATGTTTTCTGTTTTTCCCACGTTATTCCAAGGCGTGCGCCTTTCTTTCCTATCGAGAGAAGAACCCAACGGAGAAAGAAACACGCTTAGAAAAAACGGTTACAACACAAATAGACAAACAAACAAATAATATAGAGATCAGTCGCTACTTATCTTATCTTAACATGCAATGACTGACTTGAAGAAATAGACTGAGACAAGTTGTGGCAAGTTGCCACATTCCTTCTGCGAAAAGATTAGTAGCAGCTGATCTCTATATTTGTTTGTTTGTCTATTTTGAAGGAGGTTATTGACCACAAATATTACTAAATTGTGTTGTAACTGTCTTTTTAAGCTTGTTTATGTCTCCGTTGGGTTCTCCTCTTCATTTTACACGCTCGGCAGTCACCTTTTTGGTCTGGATTGCGTATTTTCTTTCCTATCGTTTTAATTAGCGTTTTAAACGCTTGCCAAATTGGAAGTCATGCTTTCCTGTGGCTTTTGAGCAGTCTGCGAGCTGGAACTGTGACAGGTCTGATAACCTATCTTGCCCTCGAACTGTATAGTGCTCAGCGAAATCATACATCCAGTGTGATTCAGCACAATCTTGAAACAATCACGGTCACATCAGTCAGTCCATCCTACTTTTGCTTGACACTCGCCGGCGATGGCCGGATCCGTTTCTCGCTTGTCGGTTGATCTGTGACTTTGGATCTGACCGGGCATTTGCGGTGTGTTAGGACCAGTTGCATGACGAGTGGGCTTGTAATTCTGCGCACGCCAAGCGGACCCAGTGCGCAAAGACCTTTAGCGCGTTGGCCTGAAACACCTTGTAAAGTTGCTTGCGTAGGACTAAGATCAGTCATTCAACTGACCCCTCGGTGGTATGACTGTGACGGTAGGGCCCGGCATGTGTACTGGTCTGCGATTTTGTAGCATTAACTATGGTGTGCTGGTCCTTGTTCTTCTTTTTAATTTTAATTTTATTTTTTAACATACTGCTTCAGTCAAGCCCGCCGGGCGGTAAAGACCAAACTTGAAATCACAGAGCAACACACATTAAGTTTAACCGTTGACACTGGCAGTGAAACAACCAATTCTTGAGACGCTCAGACAGTTACTCGCGCAATCAGACAACCCTTGAAGCAGCGCGGAGCACCACGGGAACGTTATTTGTTGCTCCCCTATACGGTCCGGGAATGTCACACATGACGTCACAACGCCCTCCCAAGGGGAGGGAATCCATTTCATTTCGGATCGGTCGTCTGCTCGCCGTTCTTTGCATGCCGGCCGAATGTGGCGCTGTATTCTCTGGGGTTCTCAGTCAACCATACTTTTCATTCTCACCCAAGAAGCGCAAATTTTCACGTAAGCAGTGAGTGGAAGTGATGGCACACATTCCCTGCAACCTGCAGTTCAGGAGGAACTAAGCCGCCTCCCTTGAAGATGAAAGAGAGTTGTCTGTTAGACTTGCTACTATGCGACAAAGATAAAGCTTCAAATCTGCAGTAGAACTGACTAAATTCCTATTAACCGTAACAGTTACAAAAGCTCATGAGAATATATGCCTCTTGCAGATGAAATGTAATTTTCTGAAGGATTTCTGCGACAGGGTTTGAAAGCCGGAGTGTCTCACGAGGGAAATGAAGGAACATTGTTGAGATCCGTTTGCCAAACAGGCTAAACTAACATGGCGACTGATAGTGACTACTGCCGACACAGTCAACTGCGTTGTCCGTCATGCTCAAAGCTGCGCCACTGTAATCACTGCCAGATTAATCTAGTCTGGGAGGCTGGGGGTGAACAGTTGAATTCGAATTTAACCCGCTCAGTGCCATGCTGACGCAGACTGTGTTTCTACAAGCTTAGATCAATTCAACACAACAAAACTTAGCTGACCAAGGGAACATGGTTTCAAAGTTGTGTCAACAAGAGGCATAGATCCTCATGAGCCCCCGCATAAGCAGGGGCTCATGCGGATCATTACCTCTTGCAGTTGGGTGGTGTTCAAATTTTCTCAGCACTGAACTGGTTAAGGACGAGCGGTTACATATAGCCATTAATACGGCGGAGTAGACAAAAATAGGTTTGAAAGTCAACGGAATTCAATTACCGTTCGCAGGGAACGAACTCTATCCCAGTAATCAAAAGAACATCGGGTCGACGTCGACTGTCGTCGGGTTTGCATACTGGGTTGGTGGACTTGTACAAAAAGATAGATGATTTTTGGCCACTAGCTTTGCCAAAATCATTACATATGAGGACCACAGTAAGCAAAATATCTTCGGGCCGACGTCAGACGCAGTTGGCCCGCGCACGGCTGTGCTAGGGCCAGGTGCAGCCGACAGTCGGCCTGTTGACCTTTTACTCACCTGGTTAAGCCGACGTGGTTAAGAAATACACCTTGGCAACAAGCCTTAGAAGGGCATAAGTATGTTTAATTACACACACGTTAAAAAATCCGCTCCTTTCTTTATAAATATTAAAGTTTCAGGCTGAAAAGTATGTGATAGGTAGATATGCATGAAGAAATGTCCGTTATTTTTTTCACAAGAAATACGGCATAACTATTCATATTTACAGTACTTACACATGAAAAGATCAACTCTTTCATAAATTTATATTAAAGTTTCAAGCAAAAGGTATGTACATGTAACAAACAGATATGCATGTACGAATGTCCATTAGTTCTTCATACAAATGCATATATTAACGGCTATAGAAATCACTACCAAACCGTTCAAGCAAGACGTATGCAATTCTCGACACAAATGCACTAATGGTTATAGAAACGAATACACCATGTTGCAGGCAGCACAATTATCCAATTCACCGCAAAATCAGATACATGCATTTATTAACATGGAACGTATACACACTATTAGCACAAGCCATCTAG
The DNA here is from genome assembly GCA_036245525.1 of Semisulcospira habei. Lineage (NCBI taxonomy): Eukaryota > Metazoa > Mollusca > Gastropoda > Semisulcospiridae > Semisulcospira > Semisulcospira habei. Next base: position 219,296,796 of record BTPG01000002.1, on the reverse strand, counting down.
ACCAGGGCGGCCTGGCTTGCGCTGGACTAAGCGCACTCATGCGACTGGCCCCAGTACAATTACAAATAAATAGTACAAATTAAGCCTCTTGCAAACTGATACAGTAATATCAGAAACTGTACGCTGTCATATCCTCTGTGTAACTGGTAAAATCTCTTAACTGAAACACATGTGTGTGTCGCATACGAGGTTTTCCAGTTACAACCGACGATATTCAATTCAGCTTTCAGCCGATTGTTTTACATAACAAGTGAGCGGTTTGCATTTTGCGCGATAATCGAAGCAAATGTAACATGTAATGTCTCTTTCGCAAATTAATACATGTTTGATCCAGAAGTGTTCAAAAACAACAGCCTCTTTAGAATGGACTAAATCGAAATCCTTGTAACAGAGCGCGATCACTTAGTGTCCTTTATAGTCTTTTGTTGTTTGCAAGTGGCATAGATTAACATGAGCCCTCGCAAACGCAAGAGCTCAAGTGAATCTATGCCACTTGCTGACGGGGATCGGGTCCAGACATCCATCTCTCGAACTTCGAGAGCCAAATGTTTCATATTTTTTAATTATCTGCTATGCATTACTTACATACAATAATGCTAAATAGAAAGAGAGTTTGACAGAGAATGGTGAGTCAAGGGGAGTGCCTGGAAAGGCACTAAGCTTATTAGGCACTACCCTTCATTTTTATCACGGTTTGATGATGATGATGATGACGATTTATACAGCGCTAGTAGTAGTACCCACCACTGCGTTTGCTGTAAGGGAGAATTCTTAACTCTTTTACTGTCGAGAATAATTGAACACCACCCAACTGCAAGAGGTATAGTTCCTCATGAGCCCCCGCAATTGCGGGGGCTCATGAGGATCTGTGCCTCTTTCTGAAACCAATTTGTATCCGTATTCCTTCACCTGCTGAGGATCTTTGAAGCTGAATTTACGTTGTCAAAACACAATCTACGTCCATTGACATTTAAGTGGTTAACGCAGAAGACAAAAAGTAATGCACCAAATTTAATCAGGCACTACCTATCATAGTCGATCCACCTGAGTTAGTTGGTGCTAGACGTGAAAAACTTACGAAACAGGATCATTGAATATCCTCGGGACTAAACGTAGGGGATCGAACTCTCTGTTTGTCCGAAGTACAACATTGCTTTGACACGGACTGTGGCCAGAGAGGCGGTTCTATCGCAGAGTCAAACACCAAAAAAACCGCCTCTGGCTACGAAATACAGGTATGAATTGTACCAGTAAGATGGATAGATCTCCAAGAACCTTGACTATATTTCGGGGGCTTATGAGGATCTATTCTTCGTGCATTTCTAGGCAGCGATAGAGGTCGTTCTATCAAAGTCAACACCAGTCAACGCTCTGTTTAACCCATTATATCCTGAGTATGGTTTCTTACAAACTGACTAATTGTCCTATGAAGGCTACATTACAGATTAGGAGATAGATCAACCAGTTTAGTTCAAGGGTGGTGCCAGAATAGTTTGGCGCCTGCGGCGCCAAGCTATTCTGGCAACACTCTTGAACTATTATAGTCAAATTTATTTCAAGCAGTAGTGTATCAGGATGAAACGGGTTAAGAAATGCTGGCAGAAAATGTGCCAATAAGAGGGACGTAGTCTCACGGATTTAACGAAACTGTCGAGATGTCGTGGGTTATGAGGTTCTGTTCCTCGAGCAGACAGGCAGCGAGAGAGGTGGTTTCATCGCAAGATCAGCGCCATATAACCGCCTCTGGATAAAAAAAAATCAGGGATACATCTTCATAAACCTTAGCAACCCACGGGGATGTCTGGGCCTATGAAGATAATATGTCTCTTGCAGTCGCAGGACGTTTGTTCTAAGATGGAGTGTCGGGCTCGATACCTGAACACGTCAAACGCTTCTTCGCTTCTTTGTGTCCAGCCTGGGTTCTTGGGCTGTGCGAGACGCGATCATTCCCTTGGTAACCTAACCCTTTGGCTGTCGGCAGCACGTTTTGTCCCGACGATTCCTGCAGGAATCGTCGCGACAAAAAGCGCTACCGACAGCCAGAGGGTGAATGGCTGGTCCATGCCTGTCAGTGTGATTGAAGCTTAGAAACACATCAGGATGTAAGTGGGACCAGCCACAATGGTTGTCTTATTCAATTCGCCACCGCATATCTGCGGTAGCGAATCGAGGGAGATAATGAGCCTGTCGGCGCCAAGCTAATCTGGCCGACTGCCCTTGAATTATCGTGGTCGATCCATCGCCTGCAACTGGTGCATAGTCATTAGATGACACCTCCAAAATTTGGGAAATACCGCCGTCGGGCTGAATGAGTTAACAAGGTCCTGGAAAATCAAGTGGCACAGTTGCAGTGTGCCGGAACTGATAAGTGCTCAGGTCGTACTCCCTAGGTAATAGTTGTCCATGTCCCACATAACTAGGGCCGCTAGGGCCGTCCATTATCACTCCGGTGCCGTGGACGTTAAACCCCGAACTAGACAACTAACCACCATAACAAGGTCGGACACAAACAAAACTCCGAGAATTATAACAACTTATTTTTTCAGAGATAAGTCATGATCTTCTAAACTGTCTTGTATAACACACTTTGGATAATAATTATATTCGCAGTTTATTATGAGCGAAATCATTGACATAGAAAAATACAACTGGGTTCCGTGACAAGTTGCGATTTCTGAAGTTCATTTTTTTGCATCGCCTTGCAAAGGCTAATGAGAATCAATTCTGCTTTAATTCAAACCGAAAAAAATATTGCTGACAGGTACTCTTTCAGACCTCACGCTCTCCAGGCGCCACGGTTGATTGATCATAGCTTTGCAAACACTCGCTGCCCGTGTAGTTTTTATTTTTATTATTATTATTATTTTTAATCATTATTATTATTTGTGTTCGCCCATTCTTAAATCTGCGAGAAGCATAGATTTTTACGAGCCCCTGCAGGGCTCATGACAATATATGCCTCTTGATGTTATAAATCTGTACCATTGGATATGTATTTATTTTTATGCACGAACGATATTCGTGTGAAAACTGTTAGTGAACAGTCACAGTTGTGTGAGAGGCATAGACTGTCATGAGCCCCTGCGTCCCATAGGGACGCAGGGTCTCATGACAGTCTATGCCTCTTGCTCTTCGGGACTGTTCCCATTTACACTCGTGCATTTCTAGTCTCTGCTTGTCAGACTGAGACAGTTACTCGGGCAACAGACGGCAGTGTTACTATGTGGACGGACAGCCATGATCGGGTTAGAGCCTTGCTGTCACACAAAGCACAGGCCCACATCGCGGGTCTTTCCCGTAGGCAAAAAGCCCTCGGGGCGACCGGCATCAGCCTCAGCTGGCCCATCAGCAACTGTGCACAGGCCAGCTATTGCCGGCATCTGTCCTGAGGATCATTTTTGCTGTGATCTGGCAAAATCTAGTTTGTCCAAGCAGAAAGTTGAAATGGACTCATTTGAGACGTGCTGCATGCCCTCTTTATGCCGCGTATCCAGCTCGTCTGGAATGAGTTAAGCTAGAATTTGGCATTCTGATCTTATATGGCAAGAAACAGTATGTCCAATTTTGAGAAAAGCTAGATTTTCATTGTTTTTCAATGAAAATCTAGCTTTTCTCAAAATTCGACATACTGGCTTTTGCCAAATAACGGCAGAATTGCTTACCAGCTAATTCTTACCTCACAAAGTAACACGATCAGTGCACATGTTGCTCTTCTCGTTTCCATTTTTGATTGTTGTGTGAATGAAACGAAAGGTTATGTGAACCTGGGACACAAACTGAACATCATTTTCTTGCACCGTGTCCAGATCAGCTATTTTAGGAGCAATCCTGATGAGCATGTTGCCTTAAGTCATGCATCACGTTGCGTCCATTATAAGTTATTGGTCGCAGGGGTTTGCTACGCGGACCCTTGTAGGCCTGAGGGAGGTAAAGGAACCATTGTACCCCGAGTGCAGCAAGCCCCTGCTACCAATAACGTATTTGTTTTCATTTCTTTATATTTTCTTAAAAGAAATCAAGAAGAAATCTTCCGACCTGGATCGCGCCAGACATGGCTGACGTAAAAAGAATATATATATATATAGACTTATTCCGTAATTTGAAATCTTTCATGACGTTGCCGTTTCTAGTAGTGTACCTGTTGTTTCGAATAACACTAAGTAACTTTGTACTTTAGAACGTTTTGGTGATCATTTATAGAACAAAACTGGCTTCCAAGACGCGTCAGAAAGAGGGCTACAAAAAGTCCGTCAATAGTCGCTACAAGGGTTTTTGTAGCTCAGTCATGTGGTACAGTTTACGCTAAAGAGATTGGTCGTGTGAAGTAGGGATGAAAACAACATTGTTTATCGCACACCAGCTGTCACCCTCGATTCGCCACCGCAAGTTTTTTTATTTTTTTATTTTTATTCACCGTGACTGAAATTGATTTCAAAGACGGCGCATGGAATAGGATCTGCACAAATTTTGACCCCAGCTGGATTGGAACGCTCGACCTTTTTGGACGAGAGCTAAACGCTCTACCACCGGGCCACCCAGCTCCTCTCTGAAAGTTGAGCCACATGGGTCTGAACACGTACAAAGAATTAGGTACCCACGGATCTTCTCAGAAGTTGAATGCAGCCAGCCTAAAATAGCGGCAGATACCGACGATAAACTGCAAGATATACTGAAAAAGTGGTGCCTCAAACAAAAAGAAAAGAAAATAAAAGAAAAAAGGTGTCTGGGTCATTTCTTTATCCATCGCCTGTCATCTGCAAGAAGCATAGATCCTCGTGAGCCGCCGCTTTTGCGGCGACTCACGAAAATCTATACTTCTTGCCAATTGTGTCCTATTTAAAGCCTTTGCAATCCTGCAGAATGTATCCTTCTTACCCTATACACTCTTTGCGACTGCAGTACAGTCGAATGGCAAATAACGTGTCTGGTACGGATGGATTACCTTTTCTGTGTTCTTTCTTCCCCAACAAAAGTAGATCGACTAGTTTTCAGTCTACGTCAGTGGGTGAAAAAGATGATAAATGAAAAGCCCGTCAGAATCATGTTGCAGAGTTGATGGTTCTGTGAAGTGCCAATGACGCCAGGCGGGAGTTCGATCTATGCCAGACATTGCCGTAAGCTGTTCTGCCTGTCGTAAACCGTTCAGGGTGTCGCAAAATCGTTTCTGATTGTCGTTCATCGAACGGTCCGATAAGCAATAGGTCCTCGGGCCGACGTGGGCGGAGATGGGACCGCGCATTGTCCTTCCTGCGGCTGAAGCCGGCTTGAGAACCCCCAGTAATTAAAGGGCCGACGTCATTTCGAGGACTTTTGCTTTCTGGGCCTTTTCCTTACTTGGAGAGAGTTCTAGACCCGCTCTGCACGCACACTCTATATCATCCATTTTGTTTGAACATGTTTGAACTTTAAAAGCCTGCTAAAGAAAGCGAAAGTCACGTGTTCAACTACAGGGGGTCACACAACTCACAAATAGTTTTTGATGTCTTGGCGCAGAATTAAGATTCGACCAGACAGACGACTGACATTTCAGGGTTCTCCAGTACATAGATGAACTGATGAACGAACAAATGGATGGATGAATGGATGGGTGAGTGGGTGGGTGGGTGGGTGGGTGGACGGACGGATGAACGGATGGATGGATGGATGGATGGATGGATTGATCGATGGATCGATGGATCGATCATCGATCGATCGATCGATCGATGTACGAATAAATGCGTTGACGTCTCGGTGGACTAACGGACAGCTTGCTGGGTTGCTGGCTGGATTACTCGTGCTTGCTGAATGGATGGCTCGCTGGATGGCTTGCTAGAAGAATGGATAATCGATTAAAGGATGGCTTGTTCAATGAATGGATGTATTGATAGGTGGTTGGGTGGGTGGGTGAGTGCATGGGTGGGTGGAAGGATGGATGGATAGATGGATGGATGGATAGATGGTTGGATGGATGGATGGATGGATGGATGGATCGGTGGGTAGATCGAAGGATGGGTAGATAAATAAGCAAAGAAGTACCCAACGGAGAAAGAAACACGCTTAGAAAAAACGGTACAACACAATTTATTAATATTTCGGGTAAATACCCTTTGTCAAAATAGACAAACAGAGACATTATTTGCTACTTATCTTCAGATGCAGAAGGAATGTGGCAACTCTAAATAAATAAATAGATAAATAAGCACATAGGTATAGAATACATGGAAGGCAGAATTGATGGGTCGATAAATCCTCAGACTAACAGACAGTACGACTAACAAACTGAGTAGCTGATTGATTCCGTCTCGGGGTGAACCGCAGTTCGAAATGTACATTGAAGACAGGCGTCATTTATTTTAACCACATCTGTCTATCGGAATAATTGGTGTCTGCGACCGGTCCGGTCAGTTCAACTTTTATAATCAGCGCTATATTAAAACCAGAAGGAACAGACTGCGATCTGTTACGTGTCGTACGCCGAACATGCCCCAGTACGGAAAAGGTGGCCGTACTATGAACTAAGGCCGACATCCACTGGGACTACCTCGCTCAAAGACATCGAAAAAGACATTTAGAGCCTGAAAGAAGAGTAGATTTCGTGAAGACCCTCCCATTTCTGCCATGTTTGTGAAAAGCAAGATTTTCATAGCATTACAAGGGAAGTCTCGCTTTTCGCAGAACCGGGCTTAATGTCTTTTGCCACCTTCACAGGCTAGTTTAGCGGAGGCTCTTGCCCAGCAAGCAAAAGACCCTCGAACCGACATCGGCCGACTTCTGCCCGAGGGTCTTTTCTCACTGGGTGGTGATCCACGCCAACATCTTGCAGATCCATGGATGATGATGGCCCAGGACTGTCATCAGCGTCCCCGAAAAGCACGTCCGGACCTCCAGAACAAACACGGCTCTGGATACACATGTACACACGCGAAAAGTCCTCAGTTTTTATCAGGCCAGTTTCGAACAGCTCAGCCCCCCCCCCTCTCCACCCCCCACCCCCACCCCAGTCCATTCTCCACTAAACCGTCACTTCTCACGTGTTATGCCACCGGTATATGGGCTACCTGAGGATCTAAAGCTTGTCCTTGGTGTCTGTGTACGTCTGTTTTTTGGACGAAGGAAGAAGATTTTGTGTGCTTTAGGCAAGCGGGCATGTGGAGTTCATTTAAAAGTTCAGTAAGGGGAGTCTGCCGAGAAACTTTTTGCCGACGCGACGACGTGACGCAAAAATTGACGTTGACTATGACAAGAAATTTTCCGAGAGCCTTTCTGGCAGTCATTGAAGCGCGCTGAGTAGAAACACTCCTTGGCCTCTTTACTCTTATCTTCAATCACCAAGAGGCGTGGGTTCTCATGAGCCTCTGCATCTTGCAAGGGCTCATGAGAGTCCACACCTTTTGCTAGCTGAATCCCCCTGTTCGTCTAAATCCTTTCTACATTTCAGGGTTCTTCAGTTCAGTCTTTTGTCAATTACGAATCACGTCCACGCACAGCGGTAAAGTTAACCGCCGTAGAGAACCTCAGTTGGAGGATGAAACTGTCGATCATTGCGACTGCAAGGGCGCATGCAAATCTATGCCTTTTTTGCCGATGTAACAGGCTGGGCTGGATGGATGAAAGATGTATACAGAAACGACCCGCCATACCTCTCTTTGCATGCAACGGCTAAAAGCCTTCCAGTAACATCATCGATCACATACACACTTCTCGCTCTCTTCTGCTTTTTCCTCTCCCCCCCTTCCACCCCAGCCCCCCCCCCTCCCCCGACCCCCCCCCCCCTCTCTTATTTCACCTCAATTGATACGGCCAAGAAATGCTCCCAGAAAAGGAAGACATTTCAACACCTCACGCATCAGAACAGAAGACCGCAAAAGTGCGACTCTGTTTGGAAACGTAAATGCGACTGACAAGTGAAAGGTTTGTCGTTTCGCTCGAAGATGGCCCCGTGGAAAGAGGCCTTCATGCCAAATATTATAGGCGTCACGACACCCCCCCCCCCCCTCCACTCCTCCCCTACTCGAATCTCTTCACCTCCTAATATGACGGAGACCTATGCCAAGAATTTGGCTCTGTGTTCTCGGGTTAACTGAAACCATCAACGCTGCCATTCAATGGCGAAAAAGAGTATGTCCATTATTGATAAAAGCGAGATTTTCATTATACAAGAATGAAAATCTCACTTTTCGCAAACATGGACATACTAGGTTTTGCCATTGTTTTAAAGAAAAGCTAGATCGATCTCGCTTTTCTAAAAAAATCCACATACTGCTTTTGCCATATAACGCAGAACGCCAAATTCTAGCTTAACTCATTCGAGGCGTGCTGCATTCGGATACGCGTATCCGAATGCAGCACGTCTCGAATGAGTCTGATTTAACTTTCTGCCTTCTTTTTTATGGCAAAGTGTGAGAGATTGGTCTGCCATGATAACCAAAATAAAGTAGTGCTTGGTCAGTTTAATATAGGTCGTTTTACGTCAGGGCGCACAACGGCTTTTTCCAAAAAAAATATCCGCGAAGAAACACGTTTCTGTACCACTTTACGAACAAAGGTCATTTAGTGCCACCGGCTCGACCTAACAATGGGCTAATTTACTGAGTTTCTATTTGTTGATTTTGCTGTACAGTCGTAGACATTTGGTGAAAAGACAAGAACAAGCCATTTTCAATACCCTAAACGAGCTCCGGCCAGATTTCAAAATCTAGGTCAAGCATCCAGACTTCATATAATTATGCCTGCGCTGTTTTAGGTTTGAAAACTTGGTCAACTTACTTATTCACGTGAAAATAGATCTTTACTATATTCGGTTGAATATATCTGGGCACATTTAGGGATGTAAAATGAGTCATCTGATGAAAAAACAAAAAAACGAATTTTGCCGACTGTACAGCAAACTGGCACATTGTTCGAGTTTCTTCAAAGTATTAGGTCAAGTGGCACTGAATGATATTTTTTAAGACTGGTGTGGAAAAGTTTCCCTTTTCGAAGATATTTGCGAAAAACGTTGTGCGCTCCGATGTCAAAGGACCTATATGTATTACAACGCACAGACCTTCATGAACCCCTGCTGGACATAACGGTTCATAAAAAAAATCCAGATGATAGATATTTTCTGTCAAGATCACTCCTGTCGACCTTAGAACTTAGCGAGCAACACGTGACATGTAAACTCCGCCGCAGAAGGTTTAAATGGAGAAAAGTCGGGTTTATGGGCAAGATTATCTGGGCAAAGATTATTATAGTTCACGCCTGTGTTATTCTTTCTTTGTGTTAGGCTTTCAAGAGGCGGATAATCACTGATTTACTTTCAGTCTATAGTAGGTTGGTCACCTCAATTCGTGTAGGTACAGATGCCCCAATGAAGCTGAGTATCAGTCTTCGAAACTGCAGTTGCACATCTTTTTCGAGTCATCCTTGTCAGCATGAGGTGTACATATGTGTGCTGGTCTGTGATTTTGGACCTTACGGCTGAAAGTCGTAAGGTCCAAAATCACAGTCCAGCACACAGACATATTAAGTCACATCTCCTTGCAAGCTAAACAAGCTTGCGAGGATCTTCGCTCATTTGAGATTTCTCTCCTCCGTGGAGTTCGCTTTCGACTGAGTTGAATTAATTTTCGTCTATCCTCACCCTGTCTAATTAACTCTTCGGTCATCTGCTGCGTTCCGTAAATGACGCAGGAATATGATGATCTCAAACTTGATAGCCAAGACAACACTCAGTTTATTCAAGAACTATTCGTGAGCTATCATGCATGCTCGTTTCATCTACCGCATTTGAGTCGAAAATAAAAGAGGTGAGGAAGAGAGGACTGAGGCAGTACTCAATGCCATCGGGCCGACTTGGGCCGCAGTATCCGGGCCCGCTCACGACCGTGCGCGGACCTACTTGAGGCCAACATCGGCCCTATGACCTTTTGCACACCGATAAACGCGTGCGGAGAAAGGGGGCCTTCAGTCGGCTGGGAGCGACCTGTCAGAAAACTCAGAATGCAAAGCGTTAATCAGGGACGTCACTTCCGCTACAGAAACGAGGCTGGAGGCCGCCAAATTTACTGCACGGAAACGCTGCTGTTGAGTCAAACTTTCCCAGTGCGCAAAGGTCTTTGGGCCCAAGTTGGCTGCGGTTGACGCACATCTTTACGAAATTCAATTGAGGCTGATTAAGGCCCGTGGTTCTGTTGAGTCACCTAGCCAACGGCGTCCATCTGCAAGAGGTGCATAGTTTCATGAACCCTTAGCAGGTTGATGGGCTTAGGAGAATAAATTTATACACATATATGCATGTTTGGTTTGATTGTTGATTTTCTTAAATTGATGTATGCGAAGCACTAAGTGTCAAAAACAGCCTCGTAAAGTGCTCCCGAGTGCATTGTATTGAAAGGAGATGTTCGAAAAAAATAATACAACCTACATTTTTAAGGAAGGATTTTTGTACGGCAGGAGTTGAAGAAAGAGAGAAGGGAAGGGTGTAAAGGGAGGGTGGGGGGGGGGGGGGGGGTAAAAATGCGAAAACTTTCTTGCTCTAATAAGCGTTTTTCTACCCGACTGAATCCATAAGTTGAACACGTGATCATTCTGCACCAGAAATGCTATACAAGAAAAAAACCAACATAGTTATCAAAAGTTGTGATTGGTATTTATTTTTGTCAGCTCGGTTTGAAAAGGAAACGCAATGCTCACCACTCTAAGTGCACGAAACGCATTCAATGAAGTGTTCGGGAATTGCACTTTCGGGGATAAACAAAATATTGAAAAAGAAAAGAAAAGAGAAGCAGCTCCTTCTTTTTGTCCAGAACAGATGAGCATGCACACGCAAACGGTCAAAGATGTATGCATCTGCACTTGCAAATGCTATTTACTTCCTGATCTGCCGAGATAAAGTGAACACTACGCAACGGCATGAGGCAAAGAACCTCATGAACCCCCGCGCCTGCGGGGGTTCATGACGTTCTTTGCCTCATGCTCACGTAATTTTGTATCCATTATCCTTGGGCGGCTATGATCCTTTTTGCGTTGAATTTATGTCGATTTCATAGACGCATTTCGTGGTAGTTTACGTGAATGTGGCCAAAAATACTTTTTGAAATTCTTTCAAGAAAAAGGCTGTGGGAAATCAGTGGCAGCTGAACGTGGCCTCGGTCTCGGGATCACAGACAAAAATACGGCAGAAACTGCAATGGACATTTCCATGCAATTGCTGGCCTTGGCTCATTTATGTCTGTGCGTCATCTGACTCTTGCTGAGATACCGTGTCCTGCGGATATGGATATATTACACTGACGAGCGAAAAAAATACGACATTTTTGGAATCCGATAATTTCAAAAACGTCGCATTTCTGTAGTGTTTCCGATGATTTCAAAAAGGTCACATTTCGTTTGCTCGCCAGTATATAATTCTATGGCTATTTGAACACTTCTGTTTCTAGAATGTTGACAAATAACATGTTGCGTAAAAAAATGAGTGCAGAATTATTTTTAGCACGTGGGTATTTTGGTTGAAATTGATATTTGCGACGGAAAACACATTAGCTCTTTTTAAACGATATGATGACATTGATGAAAATCACTTTAGTGGTTTCAAACCTATTCCATACTGGATGATCGCAAGTTTCAATCCACTCTCTAGTGACATTTTCAGCGGAACCTGAACACCAGCTGACATTGAAGAGTATTATGTGATTCGCCATGTCTGTTGTTCTGTCTAGAAGCTTACGTTTGTGTCTGCTTGAATGACTCAGTCTGTATCGAACGCACGCACGCACGCACGCACGCACGCACGCACGCACGCACGCACGCACGCACGCACGTACGCACGCACGCACACACACACACACACACACACACACACACACACACACACACACACACGCTCGTACGAGTGCGCGCGCACACACGCACGATTACACTTACACTTTTGATCTTAATTTTTTCCGCTGATGTCCATACTTTTGTGTGTGCGTGTCGCATCGTTGCTGCAAAAGATAGTCATCATAGAAGGACCATTACACAGTGCGCTCTAAGGATTTTCCGGCCGACATCGGCTGCAGTTGGCCTGCACACGACAGTGCGCTGGCCAACTACGGCCGACGTCGGCCCGATCACTTTTCGTTCGCTGGGACTATTACTGTGGAGGGTGTTATTTTTCCATTAGTGTCGCTTTGAACAATGCAATTCCATGCAATTTCGTAATGACTGTCGTGCGCGGTTTATGTTGCATTGCATATTTATGTGACCCGTCTCATGTATTTGTATTATCATCATCATTATTTTTTATTCTTTTTCTTTTCATTTCCCATTTTTTCAATATTCAGGTGTTATGGTCAATTATTTGTCAGTGTTCTTTGATTTGTGTGTGTCTCTTCCTCCTCTCTCTCTACCCCCCCCCCCTCCTCCCCCCGCCCGCCACCCCCCCCCCCCCGCCACCCCCCTATTTTTCTTTGCATCCCTCTCCTCTCTTTGCCCCTCTCACCGTGGACTGCTCGGCGTTAAACCCAAATAACTAACTCTCTCACCGTGGATTGACCGTGACAGATCATGACATGTGCCAGCTAACCTTGCTGCCGAGAGGGGGCCGAGCCAATTGCGCAATATGCATGAACCGTCACGCGATTAGTAGTATGTGAGCCTGCTATTTGATTTACGAAATCCAGACCAAAACGATTGCCAAGCGTGTAAAATGCAGAGAATACCCCAACGAAGAAAGAAACACGCTAAGGGTGTTTCTTTTTTCGATGGATTATTTTCTGGCGCTTGATTGAGTTTGTCAGGTGATCTGTTTTTGGGTTGGAATGAAACTGTGACGTACAGAGGTCCTCGGGCCGAGGACGGCCGCAGTGGGCCCGCGCACGACTGTCGTCGGCCCGAAGACATGGTGCCACTGGGGAGGATTCAAACAAAAACACGAATAGCCAAATCCCAGGCGCCTGAACCTGTCACAGACAAATAACTGAGCCTAAGACTGTCTTGCACACAGATTTTAGAGAAAAGGTCGCGAACGTATATTTTTGTTCGCGGTTAATGCATGAATCCATAATCATCGGCACATTTCTTTGTCTATATGCAAGAGACATAGATTTACATGAGACCCTACTGTCGTAGTGGCTCATGTTAATCTATGTCTCTTGCAAATTATGATAGGCTCCATCTTTGTTCCTCAAATCGATGTTGATATTCTGGGTAAAGCATACGGTTGTGAACTTGTGATCCCAGCTCATGCGGCTGTTCTCAAAGCATTCATTAGCCAGAAACTAAAGCTATGTAAGCTTTTGTCCTTTCAATTCTGTCAAAAAAAGCACAGTGCAGGTACCGCACATTACTTCTCTGCTAATTACTGAAATTATTTTCTTCTGCTTAAAACCCAAAGTATGTTTGTACAGTAAATATGGCACAACATGCAGCGATGACTGCAGCAGCCATCGTACTGTTTAACTCATTCTACCCCAGACACACCAGAGGAAGATGAGGTTCGACCATGATAGTTCAAGGGTGATGCCAGAATAGTTTGGCGCCTATGGGCGCCAAGCTATTCTGGCATCACCCTTAAACTATCATGGTCGATCTGTGTCCTGCACTGCAATGCAGTCTTCAGAGGACAACGGCAAAATTTAAGGATTTCGGTGTTGGGGTAGAATGAGTTAAGAAATGCAGCTGCTTTTAACGCCTTGGGTATCGGTGGGGTTTTTATTTGCGATGATTCCTGCAGGAATCACCGCAACTAAACCCCCCACCGACACCCAAAGGGCTACAATTCTCTCCGGATTTCGATGAACCTCAAGGCCGCATTTCCCACATCATAGAGGTGTAGCTTAAACAACTATGTGCCAGCTTCAAGAGATGGATCGACAATCGGAAAATTCAAGGGTAGAGCCAGATGAGCTTGGCGCCTGAGGGCGCCAAGCTAATCTGTCACTACCCTTAAATTGTCATGGTCGACCCACCTCCTGTAGTGCGTCGCGGCTAAATATAGAATTTAATCTGGCTTTGCCGAAAACAAGAAGATTGAGAAAACTGGGTGACTTTCAGAGGAACGGGGAAAGCTGTATCAGATGTAAGGACAACGTGCGGTTTCAACTTACATTTCCTCGTTAAAAACAGGGATCTCAGTGTGAGATGAAACCAGAGCTTCGTTATTATGGAGATGAGCCTAGTAAAAGGCGAGGTCGGCCGTAACGTGGCCATCTGTAAAGCTCTTAAGCCTTTCTCTGCCACTGGACGCATATATACTTTGTTTTCTGAGATTTGCTCATTCAACAACCATAAGACACAAGCGTCCAAACAACATGGATACAAATTCATCTCAGCAAGTGGCATACAGCCTCATGAGCCCCCGCGACTATGGGGGCTCACTAGGATCTATGTCTTTTGCATTTGGATCGTGTTCAGTTTAGTAGGCAGTGAAAGGGTTAATAATAATAATAATAATAATAATAATAATAATAATAATAATAATAATAATAATAATAATAATAATAATGACGACGACGACGATACGCCATTCCGCATCTGAGCAATTCAATTCAACGCAGAATAAAGTGACAGACAAGAACCTGATGCACATTACAGAGGAACAGGTAGCAGCACAATTACGGCCAAATACATGAACACTGACAATAGTCTTAACCCTTATCATTCGGAATCACACCAGTGTGGGAAATAAGTTTGGCTGAAATAGTTCCAGGGTGGTGCCAGAATAGCTGCGCCAAGCTATTCTGGCATCACCCTTGACCTAAAGCCATTGGTCTATATCCTTATCTGTAAGTACTATAATGTAGCTTGCATATGGCAGTGTACAAATTTGAAGCTCTTAGCCTCAGTATGATATGGGTTAACTCAAGACTGAGAAGATCAGATTCGGCTTCGTCTGTCGATACCGCTGTTAATCGAGGCGATTCGTACAGGAATCACCTGACCTCGACAAAACGTACTACCGACAACCAAAGGGATAAAGCTGCGTTTGAAACTGGCAGGGGGTCATGATGTCTCAAGGATTTAGAAAGATCATTCCAGAGTGATGGACCTTGGTATGAAAATGATCTTTGTCCAAATCCTTTTTTGTCCTCACTGTTGAAATCCTCAGAATTTCTTATCAGAACAACTGTACAACCGCTTGGGGTGAATGTAACAATGAATGACTTCTGAGAGGTACTGAGTGGGTCCACTGCCAGAACTTGAGAGAAACATGACAAATAAACAGGACATTGTAAGTCACTCTTTCGCTGACGGGCAACCAGTGCGTAGAGCATACATGGTGGTAAGACATGGTCTGACCTTTTCGTTTTCATGACCGGACGAGCGGTGGGATTTTGAACTGTCCGGTGAGCAATGAGGTCCTCGAGTCGAAATAAGATTTCATAGCCCGCGCACAGCCTTACCCTGGCCAATGCTTGTGCTCTCATTAAATGACGCGTGCGACTTTTTAGCCAGGGATATTAATTTGCGTAGCTTATTTACATCCTATTTTAAGACCTTCCTAACGAAAGTGCAAAAGAAATGTTTCACTGCTTGTTGATTCATCGATTTTCTCTCTGAAAATGAAATGAAGCTAGTTACTGGTTCATTTCCTGTCATGTCGGAAATGTCGAATGTGCATGAGAAAGAATAACCAAAACCACAGTGCATATAGGAAGGTCTGCTGACTCGGCAAACAGCCCATATCAAAGGGACACACACACACACACACACACACACACACACACACACACACACACACACACATACACACACACACACACACACACCACACACCACACACATGCATACACACGCACGCACGCACACACACACACACAACAATGACACACACACACGTACGCACACACACACAAACACACATACACCCACACACACACATACAACACAACACAACATAACACAACGCAACGCAACACAACACGCTTGAGGGGAAAACTAGTGCGCAATGGCCACATGGCCGATGTCGGCCTCCGTTCGCCCGCGCACGGCTGTGCGCGGGCCAACGGCAGCTGCCGTCGGCCCGATTACCTTTTGCTCATTGGGAAGAGGCTAAGAAGACGGACAAACACAAGAACAAACTGCTGGGCACGGCCACTAATCTGAGGCACTTTCCAGGCAAAGATTTTCGAAGTAATAGTGTTCGACCTGCGTCCAGTGCCAGCTGTGAGAGAAAGAGAGAGGTACTGACAGTTACCACAACAAAGCTCTGGCAGCGAGTTGGACATAGTAGTCGTCCAATTACTAGTCCTGCCCATGAGGCCCTGCGGCTTACAGCGTCGGCCGGTTGCGTCACATAATTAACGCTTTTGGCTGTCGGTCAGCAGAGCTTTTTTGTCGGGATGATTCCTGCAGTAATCATCACGACAAAAAGCGCTACCCACAGCCAAAGGATTAGAATCATTGCTAATCACAACTTACAAGGCCGAGCGACCATCAAGGACACAGCTGCTTAGCTTGGCTCCGGAAAGACGCCACTGAGGGTAATTAGGCACTACTTCAGTTTGTGCTTTGTAGTGCGATCATAAACTGTGAACTTAGGCGCGAAGTTTATTAGTCACTACAATAGTAACACATTAGTCAAAAGTGAAATTATTGTCTTTTGCAGATTTTTTCTATCTTTCCAATACATGTTTATCAGTGCTGTGTTAGAAGAACGCGATGCTGCGGCTTGTCCCATCCTCAGAACTCAGTCCATGCGCCTATTAGTTCAATTATAGGACTCAGCATCATGCCGCCCAGGTGGCCTCCACCCAGTGCTGACTCAGTAGTTCTTCATTGGCAGGAGTCATCTCCGAAACGTGGATTGATCGTGATAACTCACTGGTAGTTTCTGTTCCCTCATTAGTACACGTACTGGACATTGCGTGCCAATAGTGCTTAAATTCTTCATTTTTATGGGTCAGCCCTCGGACGCAGAATGACAATGACAGCACAGTTGGTATTCACTCATTAGTTCAATAGAGGATTTTGCGTGCCGAGATGACCCCCCCCCCCCCCCACACACATTATATAAAATTATTTATTTGTAATTATGGAGGCTAGGGGTCATTTGCATGAGTGAGCTTAGTCCTGCCATAGCCACAAAGCAAGGTGCTCCGCTATAGAGGAGCACCTTGCTTAGTGGCTGGCGCAGGACTCAGCTCATGCAACTCACCCCGGCTCCGATATCCAGATTGACAATGCAAGCTCATGGGCAGTCCCTGATCAGCTTGGCGCCTGTTGCACTAGTACGGGAGAAATATCGACTTTGATAACTCATGAGTAATGCCCGATCAGCGTTGCGCCTAGACAGGACAGGTCAGCTGACAAGCTGATCTGACCCTACTCTTGAACTGCCCAAAAATCGATTTGTCTCTCGTGCTTCGTAAACATATGGATATAAACCTAGAGCAACTTCGTAGTGTAAACGGGGCTTAACCCTTTCCCTGCCACTGGAAATATATTTTGTTTCTGAAATCTGTACTCATTCAACGACAAATACCTACAACCGTCCAAGAAACATGGGTACACGTTGGTCAGTCTCAGCAAGAGACATAAGATCCGCATGAGCCCCCGCAAATGCGGGGGCTCTTGAGGATTTATGGCTCTTGCAGCTGGATCGGGTTGACTTTTCTCGGTAGTAAAGAGGTCAATGGGCTCATGGTCAGCGCTAATGACGAGAGAGAAACATCGTTTGTTCCCCAGTGCCACTGTCTGTTACCTCCGAGGCCTATGTCCTTGGGGCTACGTTAGTTCCGGACAGCAGCAGCAGTAACTCGTTCTTACCGATCCTGGCTGATCTGCTTGTACTGCACTGATTTGAATGATTGGAGTGAGATGGTTATGGTATGGTTATGGTATGGTGTCTCCGAGGCGCACATATCCATCTATTTAAAGATGCTCAAGGCGCCGTAGGGATGGAAGCTGAAGCTTTGAAAGCCTGCTGCTACTAAGCGCTACTTTATGTGCAAACCTCCACCCTACTATTAACTTCGGTGCATGTGATATATTTCTGTTTCCATTTCACCGGCCCTACCGGGACTTCTCTTTTCGAATAGTGGTAATGGGATTTTTAACGTGCGCACTTGATGATTATGCGTGTTGTACACACGAAGGCGAGACAGGCAACCGAAAGCCGAGTCTGTACGTAAATTTGACTCGATGGGAATGAGGAAAAGTCCACATCCCATTCCTGCCCACCAGGGGATTTGAACCCGGGATCTTACGACTGCCAGCGCAGGGTCTTATCCACTAAGCTACGTCCCCATGAGATGCGGGAAAACCCCAGTAGCAAAAGTCTTCGGGCCCACAACGGCCGCAAAGGGCCCGAGGACGTTTGCTTATTGGGACAGTGGTCCCCCTCGCCCTGTCTCATGACCTTGTTATTTTACTGGGACAGTGGTCCCCCTCGCCCTGTCTCATGACCTTGTTATTTTACTGGGACAGTGGTCCCCCTCGCCCTGTCTCATGACCTTGTTATTTTACTGGGACAGTGGTCCCCCTCGCCCTGTCTCATGACCTTGTTATTTTACTGGGACAGCAGCAGATGTGTCATGTAGGCGTACGCCGTTTGTTTGGTCAACAAGATTCATAGATCATGATGAGCTTCAAGTTCCCGCAGCCTGCGGCGGCTCGTGAAGAGTTGGTTTTTTTTTTTTTTTGTTTTTTTTTTTCTGTTGCGGATGGCTGTGCCGAAGAAGTGTAAACGGCGTTAGCAAGTTTGACATGGTTGGATATTTTGGGTTTTAATGTTCACGGCACCGGAGTGATAATGGACGGTTTGGTTCAGTAATTCCTATTTATGCCCACCCCCATCCCCCCCCCCCCCCCTTGTGCCTTTAGTGATCGGGGACTCCCCAAAAAGAAAAGATAAATTCATCAATTTACAACAAAAAAAAAATGGACGTTCCTAACGGGTGGTTTATATGGTGTTACGATTGTGGTTGTGTTATCCTGTGAGAGCGTGCGTGTGTTGATCGTAGGTAACGATCCGTTGTTTATTTGAGCTATATCGGTTACGATTCACGTGCCTTTTTAGTAAGATTTTCTTTTGTTCGCGACTAGATCCGATTTAGTTTTGTTAAGTTTAGTCCGGAACGTTCTAGATAGGTCGCACTGTCTGGTGGCCTCGTACGTGTCACGTCGGTTAGTTGGCTACACTTCGCTACAGTTTTCGTTACTTTTTGTTTTCCTGTGCGCGTGGATTGAGCAGCCTTTATTTTTGTTTTGGGAATGTTCTCGTACTTTCTAGAGCTACCAGGTGATAGGGATACCATACTTTTATGTGTCTTTCATTATACGCTAGAATTTAGAGCTGAAGTAAGCAGCCGAGTTTTTGTAGCCTGTTATATTTTTTCTGGAAAGTTTATGTTAATGAGCTTCGGCTGCGTGTTTCGTTCTGATTGGTTGAGTTGTATGTTTTCCGTAGACGATTCTAGATTTTTGTAGTATATATAAGGAGGGCGCTGGGAAAGCCCGTTCGTACATTGTCTTGCTTTGTCAGTTGTAGAGACACGTAGTTTATTGGGAGAGACGCTGTGTATGAGAAATTTTGTGTTGCAGTGTGGACATTGCAGAAGAGACTTTGTATCAGTAGTTTGTGCATTTGAAAGTGCATTACTGTGTGGATATCGCATCGCTGAATTAAATATTGTTGGAACTGTTACTCCAATATTGTCTACATCCTTAAGCCACGTGTGACGGATTGCAGCTGAACGAGGTTTATTTTAAAGAACTCTACGTGTGTGTGTCTGGTGTGTTTATCATACTTCGACTACAACTCCACCACGTAACATATGGGAACAAGAATAGCTATTGCCAATGCAATGGATTACGACCCGAACACTGATCAATCCAGGCGCACCGCAGTCGGGCCACTTTGATTTACCAGGACCTTTCAACAGACGTGCTATTGATTTCTTTTCCCTAAATTGCGAGTCGGCCTACCTGGTCGGGACTTAGACTCGAACCCCAAACCCCAAACTCTTCTTCGCTCGACTCTTATGCCTGAGCAAGTTCTTCGAAGAAGGTGATATTACATGTGTGATGTTACCATCGGAACTCAATATGTTTACACGTTGTTAAATTCTGTCCAGTTCTCTCATGAACTGGCGAAACCGCCATTCATCTGGATATAACAAAGTATCTTTCAAAATGCTGGGCTCTCGTTGTGACAGAAATAATTTGAAAATAATGTGGTAAAGACGGTACGAACGTGAAGGTAATTCTTATTTTGCAGAACTGAACAGGTTGCGAAGGTTTTTAAGACACTCTCCTCCAGCCAAAGCTACTCAGTCTGCAAGATGCATAGATCCTCCTAAGCCCTCAAGCTCACAGAGCTCATTAACCCATAAAGCCCTGACACGATAAGAAAGGACGTGGATCAGCCATGATATTTCCATGGTCTGTTACGTGGTTGAATCGTGGTCGTAGAAATGATAACTACACCAAGCGCACACACGTAGAGTTCTTTTAAATAAACCTCATTCAGCTGCAATCCGTCAACCGTGGCTTAAGGATGTAGACAATACTGGAGAAACAGTTCCAACAATATTTTATTACAGCGATGCGATCTCCACGAAATGCGTTCACAAATGCTCCAACAATGACAAAATCTCTTCTCAGCAAAATGTCCAACTTTGACACAATGCGTCTCTCATACAATGTACATCAGCATTCACTGCATAACTCCGTTACTGACAATGAAGCAGGATAACTTGCGTACTCTCTCGCAATGTCAATACACTGCAATTATACAACTGAACAATGTACCGACGCTGTTACATCGCAATTTTACAACTGAACAATGTACACAGGTGCTTCCTAGCACGACTCTTTTATAGTGTTATGTTTTCCAGAAAAATCAAGCAAAATCGTACAACACAGCCAATCAAAACACAGTACGTAACTAAAACTCAAAGGTACATTCTTACTGGAACAATCTGTAAATATCTGGCTTCCATCTTCAACATCTATGTTAGGTAAATCCCCGGCGCGCCATAACGTCACACAAAAGTAGGTCAGACAGGTCACGACCTTGCCGGCTTTAAAGTGATAAACACGCGATCAGTGCATTAGTACTGAAAGCTACGCGACACGCGCGCAGTAAACAAATGAATATCCGAGCTGCTTCTAGACTTTTCCTGACTCATCTCCGTACGGCAACAGATAATCAATATCACACTATTCGTAAACAAAATGAAATTCACTAAAAAGATATGTGATTCGAAATCATGATAGCTCAAATAAATATCGTATCGTTTCTTACGATTTATGCATGACCGTTCTCACAAAACAACACAACCACAATCGTAACAATACCCCCCCCCCCACCCCTTTTAGAACGAAATTTAACAAAATTTCTTCTCAAATCCAAAAATACGGTTGTGGTTGTGTAAACCTACACAAAACCATAAATATCACAAATTTCACATCAAAATTAAAATCAAATCAACTGCACAAAAATAATTAACTCACAGTTCTTTCCAAAATGTCCCGAATGAAAACATGCTCCTTCAAACTGTCCTGATCACAGACATGTCCCTTTAAATTTTCATGGACACAAAATGTTTCTTTAAACTGTTCTGTACAGGTAATCAGCTTCAAAGTTCTGCGAACCATTGATTAAACTAAAATGAATGTCAAAGTTCACTCCTGGAACAAAGTCAACTCATGGGATACAGTTCACAGTTCATACAGTTTAAAAGTTACTGGTCCTGGATCAAACACTGTCGGCTTATCGCTGTCGATCAGTCTCATAAGTTCCGCTTCGTCGTAGACCAGCTTTTCCTCCTCCTCTGCATTTTCGTCATTATCATCATCATCATCTCTCATCTCCAACATCGGCGCACTTTTACTCTTCACGACATGGCAGTTGACCTTTGCCTCCCCCGCGCCATCTTCACTACTTTTCTTATCAGTTGCTTCTTCTTTGTGGATGCTGTCGTTATCTTTTCCGTTCTCACTACTCTTGCTGCTCTCGTTGGCTTTCCTGATGGTCGCGTCCACGTCCGCGGAAAGGCTGAACTTCACTTTGGGTGACATCATTACATCGACATTGCCATTATCGTCCTCATCAATGAGCAGGCTCTGCGTCGTCTCTCTCATGCTGATCAAATCTTCGACGACCTCTTGACTTTTATGTTCATACACCAGCTCCTGGTTACCTCTCTCATTATCCTCTTCCTGCAGCTTCAACATCTCCTTTGTCAGAGGAGCCCTGTCTCGCTCAAATCCTTCGTTCTCCTTGCTTTTCGGCGATCTTATCTGATCATTGTGGCGGTGCTCGGCATCGTGCTGCCGACTGTTCAACTCCTTTTGCTGAAGATGGTCGATGGCTGTTCGCTGTTCAACTTCCAGCCTATCTAGCTTGCGCGTCACGGTCATGTCCCCCTGATTCTGCTGTCGCTCCAGCGTCTTGCGCTTCTCTTCCTCTAACTTCTCTTTCACCATGGCTGTTTCAAGTCTGTATTGTTAGCCACTTTTAGAGGGATGGTATGGTGGCTCTCCTCTTCCTGACCTCTCGTAACTGCACAAGTTTCAGATTTCCACTCTGGGTCTGGATCATCTGCGTTTCTGGCACCATCAATGTTTCCGATGATTAGGTCGTAGACTGGTGTTTTCACGCACAACGCCTTCACTTCTCATGTCAGGTACAGAGTGTTGATACTGACCTTGGCAAGGGGGGTGACTCTCCCACTTCCGTCAGCCAGGACGAGGGTTGTCCACTCATGTCTTCTGGTCTTCAGCTACTAAATCATCTCTCACGATGACACAGTTACAACCAGTGTCTCTCAGCACTCTCACTGGTGTGTCGCGGACAAATCCTGACACCACCGGCATGTTCGGCACTTCATTCTCAGGCAGCGCGATGTTTGAGACAGGTAAGAATGTAGTCCCATCGCCGACTGGGATAGGTCCATTCTTTCGGAAAGATTCAATCAGCTCCGGTGTCACCTTTCTGTTTCTAGCTTCACAGTCACTGGATGACGTCACATCATGTGCTAGTACAGCGGCGGCTCTGTGTTGAGACGTAGTACTACGTCTGCCTGCTATCCCGCGATCTTGGTTGGATCTTCTGATGTTGTCGCCTCGGGGAGCATCTTTAGAAGGACACCGTATCGCCTTGTGACCTTTCTTTCCACAGAGAAAACATGTCAGGTTCTCCACCGGCTTGTATCTCGGATTGTCTCTGACGTTGTGGATTTTCTCTACTGGTGCAGACACACGCTGCGGTTTACTGGGCCCGAACTTCATGTTATGGGCGTCAAGGTATCTTTGAGCGAAGTCTGCTATGGCCTTCAGGGACTGATCTTTTTGCTCTCTGAGGTGGGCGGCCAGGTCCTTAGAACATGCGTTGAAAACTTGTTCTTTGATGAAAAGGTCACACAGGTCTTGGTACTCTCTGTTTAGGCCAGCCAGCTCTATCCATTTCTCCAGGTAGCTTCTGATTCTTTCAATGAATAGGCCGGGTGTTTCTCCTTCTTCAGGCTTGCAATTCCGAAATCGTCGCCTGTAACCCTCTTCAGTGAAGTCGTACTGTCTCAGCAGGGCGGCTTTCAATTGTGTATAATCTTCGGCTTCTTCTCTCGGCAGGCGGGTGTAAAATTCAAGTGCTTTGCCAGTTAGAAGTGCACTCAGTTTGATAGCCCAAGTTTCTTTTCTCCAGTTATTACTGCTTGCGAAGCGCTCGAATCGCTCTAGGTAAGCGTCCATCTTATCTGAGTTTTCAATGAAAGGTGGAAGCTTTGGCGCACGGGCTGTTTGCTCTCTGCTGGCTAAGGCTGTTGCTTCAGAAACCCTCTGGCTCTGTGCCTCAATCTCCATCTGTTTTAAATGAATTTCATGTTGTCGTTGCCTCTCCGCCTCTTCTCGCTGTTTCTCTGCTTCTTCTCTCTGTTTCTTCTGCTTGAATTTCGAGTTTCCTGATTTCACGTTCCTTAACTCTTTCTTCTCTCTCCCATCTCTCTTTTTCTTCTCTCTCTCGTCTCTTTTCTTCTCTCTCCTCTATCTCCAATCTTTCTTTTTCTTCTCTCTCTCGTCTCTTTTCTTCGTCGAGTCTCCTTTCTCTTTCCCTCTCCAGTCTCTCTTTTTCTCTCTCCTTTACAAAGTCCAGGAGCTGAACTCCCTCCAGTCCACATTCCTTTCCGATTTTCAGGAATGTCTCCATTTCTGATGTCGCCATCTCTGTGTTTCACTGCTGGCTGTTTTCTCCTGCTACCCTTTCCACAGAACCAACTAAAGGAGGTCTCGTCGGGGTCGCCAAAATGTTACGTGGTTGAATCGTGGTCGTAGAAATGATAACTACACCAAGCGCACACACGTAGAGTTCTTTTAAATAAGCCTCATTCAGCTGCAATCCGTCAACCGTGGCTCAAGGATGTAGACAATACTGGGGAAACAGTTCCAACAATATTTTATTACAGCGATGCGATCTCCACGAAATGCGTTCACAAATGCTCCAACAATGACAAAATCTCTTCTCAGCAAAATGTCCAACTTTGACACAATGCGTCTCTCATACAATGTACATCAGCATTCACTGCATAACTCCGTTACTGACAATGAAGCAGGATAACTTGTGTGTACTCTCTCGCAATGTCAATACACTGCAATTATACAACTGAACAATGTACCGACGCTGTTACATCGCAATTTTACAACTGAACAATGTACACAGGTGCTTCCTAGCACGACTCTTTTATAGTGTTATGTTTTCCAGAAAAATCAAGCAAAATCGTACAACACAGCCAATCAAAACACAGTACGTAACTAAAACTCAAAGGTACATTCTTACTGGAACAATCTGTAAATATCTGGCTTCCATCTTCAACATCTATGTTAGGTAAATCCCCGGCGCGCCATAACGTCACACAAAAGTAGGCCAGACAGGTCACGACCTTGCCGTGATAAACACGCGATCAGTGCATTAGTACTGAAAGCTACGCGACACGCGCGCAGTAAACAAATGAATATCCGAGCTGCTTCTAGACTTTTCCTGACTCATCTCCGTACGGCAACAGATAATCAATATCACACTATTCGTAAACGAAAATGAAATTCACTGAAAAGATATGTGATTCGAAACCATGATAGCTCAAATAAATATCGTATCGTTTCCTACGACTTATGCATGACCGTTCTCACAAAACAACACAACCACAATCGTAACAATGTCAGAATAGCTTAGCGCCTGTAGGCTCCAAGCTATTCTGACATCACCTTTGAAATACAATAGTTCATCCACTCTTTGAAATTACAAAGACAACACAGAACGATCTCTTAAACAATAAAAGCCCCGCCCCCTTCCGGCCAAGCTATTCCGACACCACTCTTGAAATATCATGGTTCATCTACTTCCAGAACCATAGCATAGACCTCAAAAAGACATCTCCAGTAAAATTTGGTAATTTTGTCTTCAGGACTTATGCATACCTCTTACTAACACTCACATGTGTATCTGTTGTCCCTAGTCGGAGGTTTTCCTCAACTTGAATCTGCGATGGGATAATGCCACTCGAGATGGTGCTGGGCTGAACCAATCACTCTGAGAAACAGATGGAACCTGCTTTGTTCAACAAGAGGCACAGATTCTCTTGAACCCTTGCGAATGCCCCGCAACGGCTCATGGGAATATGTGTCTCTTGCAGATGAAATTAACTGAACGAGAAACTCGAGAGTTGGTACCTCTTTCTTGAAACTGTGGCTGATTTAATTACCGCTTGTCAGAGTGCCAGGGAAATCACGATTGAAAGTCTCATGACTACGCTCACGCGAGGAACACGAATGTAAATGCATAGGCATACACGTTCATGAGCTTGTGTTCTCTGCCGAGGCCTATGCCACTGAGGACATGATCTGCGAAGGCTCGTCACGTTCCGCGCCTCTGGCAAATGGACCTGGTTAGATGCGAAGTTATTGAGAGGGAGAACAGAACGGAGGTAGCGAGTGCCCAATCGAAGACACGCTCCCTGCTCACGTCCTTTATCCCACAAGTTAATGTGACGCTAGCAAGGGGCATAGATTCTGATGGGCCCCTGCGACTGCAGGGGCCCATGTGAATCTATGCCCCTTGCAGAGTATAGGGATTGTCTGCTGAACAGCAATGGAAACGTCCGACAGGGCGGTAACTGGTCCTGACTGAAACACTTCGACTTTCCCTCCCCATTTCATCCTCGTTTAACTCATGAGTGAGGTGAAAGAGGAGGCGGCCGGAAGGGGGCTGGTGGGGAGAGAGAGAGAGAGAGAGAGAGAGAGAGAGAGAGAGAGAGAGAGAGAGAGAGAGAGAGAGAGAGAGAGAGAGAGAGAGAGAGAGAGAGAGAGAGAGAGAGACAGACAGACAGACAGACAGAGACAGAGACAGAGACAGAGAGAGGAGGAGGACTTACTGATGGTGATGATAATGATAATGATACAATATTTACCAAAGGTAAAATGTTTGACAAAAGACTTGCCGTTGCTAGAAACCACATTAAATGGATACGAATCGAAACAGTAAAACACTAGCGACTTAAAACAAGATGGGATGAACTATAACCCACAAGGTCCCTTCTATATGAGAGCTGTCTTCGCTGTCAAGGGTCTCTACCTTTTGTCTTTGACTTGATTCTGATGTTGAAATATCTCCTTTTGAAAAAGCCTCGCAGATGTGCTGCGTCATAGTGAATAACTGGCGCGCGCAGTGCATACGCGTCATTGGTTTGTCAAACGTCATTTGTCATGACGTATTGTTTTGTTTTTACGTCTTTTATATTTAACGTGATATGAGTTTCGCTTTTCTTTTAAGACTTGCGAAAATGGTGACAAAACTAGAATTTCACGGTACAATTTCAGTCTTGCTATAATTTGTGTGAGATCAGGTTCAGTTGACTTTACCTAGCTACATGCTATGCTAAGTACACCCGCATGCTCTTCTGAAAGCGCGTCGATGTGTGTGTATGCGTGTGCGTGCGTGCATGCGCGCGCTCCAAACATCCTCAAGAGGCATAGATGTTCGTGCGCCCTACGGGCACATGAGGATCTATGCCTCTTTGAGATGCGCGCATATGTGTGTGTGTGCGTGAGAGAGAGAGAGAGAGAGAGAGAGAGAGAGAGAGAGAGAGAGAGAGAGAGAGAGAGAGAGAGAGAGAGAGAGAATTACGTTATATTGAGAGTATGTCTGCGTGGTGACGGAGTTGCTTCTTTTACGTCACCGGCAGTGTCTGACTTTCTCCAGATGTCAATTTTTTTTTTTACTGTTTTAATTATTTTCTGAAAAGAATTAATTTTTGGCTAAGAAGTTGAAAGGGTACAAAGCTTGCTTACGAACTCATCCAATGTCTTTCTCCAAACTAGCTATATCGGGTGATCTGCATGCTCTTCTGACGATGTGTGTGTGTGTGTGTGTGTGTGTGTGTGTGTGTGTGTGTGTGTGTGTGTGTGTGTGTGTGTGTGTGTGTGTGTGTGTGTGTGCGTGCGCGTGTGTGTGCGTGTTAGTGCGGGCATGCGCGCGCGCTCCAAACATCTCCAAGAGATATAGATCTATGCCTCTTGGAGAAGCGTGCATGTCTGTGTGAGAGAGAGACTTCGGCGCGCGCTAGAGAAAATTACGTCATATTTAGGTATTATGTCAATGTCTGCCTGGTAATGGAGTTGCCTCTTTTACCGGTCACCGCCACTGTCTGACTTTCTTTAGAAGGTTTTTTTTTTTTTTTTTTACTGTTTTAATTCTTTTCTGAAAATAATTAATTTTTACTAAAGAAATTGAAAGGATACAAAGCTGGCTAACGAACTTATTCAATGTCTTCATCCAAACTTGCTATATCCAAAATTTCAAATAAATATAATAAAAAAAATAATTAACTCTAATCTAGGTCAACCGACATCCTATAAACGTTTGTTTATGTCTTAAATGAGACATTATTCAATTACATTATGCTCGGAGGCTCTCTCTTAGCCACCCTTCTAAGAAAGTATTTCGGCAAGTTTCAAGCTTGTGTGTACAGAAATATCGGAGATTCTCTTGTTTACATACATACTAGTTAGTTAGTTAGTTGGGTTTAACGCCGAGCAGGCAACTAAGGCCATCTCACGACGGTGTTTACACACATACGCACATACATACATACATACATACATACATACATACATACATATATGCATGCATGCATGCATGCATACATACATACATACATACATACATACATACATACATACATACATACATACATACATACATACATACATACATACATACATACATACATACATACATACATACATACATACATACATACATACATACGCACATACGTCGCTTTGCGCCAAATGTACTTTCAGCAGCGAGGTCAGCGTAACTAGGCATGACGTAAATTTTATCTGGTTACTTCAATTGTCAGAGGTTTAGGCCTGCCCGCCTTTGACATTATGGACATACTATTATATTCGCCCCACCGCGACCCGTCCTATAAAGTCCCTTCTAAAAATAGAAGGAACTTAAAAACACCCAAAACACGAAAAACACGTTATTAGCTGCTAATAATAATAATAATAATAATAATAATAATAATAATAATTACGGTATTTATAATGCGCTTATCTTATAATAATTATAACTCTAAGCGCGCACTTGCAACTCACGCACGCATGTGCACGCTTTTAACAATGACTCACATACCACAAATACGTTACACTGAACAGTCAGCTGGGGATGGGGTGTGTGGTGGCGTTAGAGTGCTAGAACTGTTGAAAGAGGTGAGTTTTGAGGGCGGACTGGAAGGAGGAGGGAGAGGGTTTCTGACGGAGAGAGAGAGTGGGAGAGTGTTCCAGATGGATGGACTGCAGACAGAGAGGGAGCGGGGACCGAAAGTAGACACATGTCTCGTAGGAGTTGCATTCCCTTCATCAAAGGACAAAACTCAGGACAGGACACTTTCCCTCAATGCACACTCCCTACACAATGCCTCGTCAAACCGATTAACCCTTAGACAGTCGGTAATGGTTTTTGTCGCTACAATTCCTGCAGGAACCATTGCGACAAAAAGTGCTACTGACCGTCAAAGGGTTAACTTTTGAAATTCATTCTCCTCCATAGAGGAACTGGGATCTGATCTGCCTATATCTCGTTCACCGTGACGAATCCAGTATCTGATTCAGTCAAGCGGCACTCGCGGGCTTCAAATTGAGCAATGCACGAAATAGACCCTGTTCTGCTGTTTAGTCTTCCCCATTCCCAGACAAGCAAAATGCATAAAGGCTATATCCACACAAAATGGCAAGAATCTGGAATGGTACCAACTGGCATAATGCATGCAATCCCAATACTACTGCTCACCCGTCCAGTGCCCGTTGACGCAGATTGCCTGTCTACATTCTTTGTTAATCCAACACCAAAATGTCCTATCTTTCCAAAGAACATGGATCCAAAGTGGTGTCAGCAAGAGGCATAGATCCTCATGAGCCCCCGCGACCGCGGGGGCTCATGAGGATCTATGCCTCTTACAGTTGCAGCGAACGAGTTGAGTCTTCTCTATGCCCAAGCAAAATGCTTGAAGGTCATCACAGAGCAGCAGACATGGAGCCAGTTGGCCAAGCTCTTGGTATAAAATGCATGAAGACTTAAAGCGGAGTGGCCAGGACGGAACCCACTGGTGAAACCACTCAGGAAGGGCGAAGGTGACGACGAGAAGTTCATTAACAGGCAATCACCCCGGCCGATTATCTCGAGCCTCATCGGCAGTACTATCTCACCCATGGTCCCCTTATCATTCAATCTATTGAACAAAACATCTTCAGGCAGACGCCATCAGCTTAAAGGAACCTGCTCCAGACAACAACAAAAAAGAAAAGCTTTTATATTTCGCAATAGTTCTTATTTTAAAAAAATATGTCTTACAATGATGCTGGTCAAAGGGGATAACTTAATATATGAAGTGTGAATGTCGTCAAATGAAAGACTTTTCTGCTGATTCTTCACTGTGCATCTAGAAGATTTCCAACGATGCGCACACAGCCAGGGGCAATAGAAAACCCATGCTAGTCTACCCACATGGATTGTAACAACATTGGAAACCCGTGTTATATCGGGGAAAAAATAAAATAAAATAAATAAATAAATAAATAAATAAAATCCCACCCAGGCGCAGATCACCTTATGTTGTGTGTGTTTAGCTTGTTGTGTGCGGCAACTCACCTTTCGAGAAATATATTCAAGATGATTGTTTAACCCCTGCACTGCTACTGATGATACCACTCGGCGGAAAAGACGCTTCAGCGTCTTTTCCGGCGAGTGGTATCGTCAATAAGAGTTAGGGGGATAATGGTTTTGCCTTCTTCTTTTTTTTTCTTTTCCTGCAGAACCGTTTGACCGACAAGGCGTCACTCCTCTGTAGCTCTCACTGTCAGTCGTTAACTTTGTACCTTTGCACCCACCGTACAAGGCCTTTTGACCTTTTGCTTGCTGGACTGTCTTGGGAAGTGAAGATCGAAGCTTTCCTGGCCTTCGCCACTGACATACATCCAATTGCGAGCTGTTACCACCAACCATCCAGCTTAAAGATACTTTCAATGGCAGCTGACTCTACCCTGACGTACGACAGAGAGAGAGAGAGAGAGAGAGAGAGAGAGAGAGAGAGAGAGAGAGAGAGAGAGAGAGAAAGAGAGAGAAAGAGAGAGAGAGAGAGAGAGATGATGATGATGATGATGATGATACTTTTTTTTAACCATACAAAGTTTGACAGAAAACAAACGCTTAAATCAAAGAGAGACAGACAACAGGCAGACCGACAGATGATGATGATGATGGTGATACTTTTTTTGTGTCAACCATACAAGGTTTGACAGAAAACAAACGCCAATGTCAGAGAGAGAGAGAGAGAGAGAGAGAGAGAGAGAGAGAGAGAGAGAGAGAGAGAGAGAGAGAGAGAGAGAGAGAGACAGACAGACAGACAGACATACAGACAGACAGACAGACAGGCAGGCAGACAGACAGACAGATGATGATGATGATGATATTCTTTTTTTGTCAGTCATACAAGTTTTGGCAGAAAACGAACGCCAAGATCAGAGAGAGAGAGAGAGAGAGAGAGAGAGAGAGAGAGAGAGAGAGAGAGAGAGAGAGAGAGAGAGAGAGAGAGAGAGAGAGAGAGAGAGAGGTTTACATTGCTTTACGTCCCGACAGCAACAAGAATTTCTCAGGACGTGCCTGCACTGCCTGTGAAAAAGAAAAAAAAAAAAACAGAATATTGAATGTATGTCGCCAACCGGTCTAATACGCTAAATAAACCTAAGACCATTTAGCAACACACATTCAATATCAAGAGCTACAGACAGCGCAGACAGTAGGGAGAGTTTAAAAAAGGAAAATACCGGTGAATGGACCAAGGGTAGACAGAAACACATGCCCCAGAATAGAGAGGAAACCCCACCCTGTGGGGCTGACCAGGGTGACCCTGGGAACTAAAAAGTAGTTAACCCCACCCAAGTCCCCCAGGGCAGACCCCGGGGGGGGGAGAGAGAGAGAGAGAGAGAGAGAGAGAGAGAGAGAGAGAGAGAGAGAGAGAGAGAGAGAGAGAGAGAGAGAGAGAGAGAGAGAGAGAGAGAGAGAGAGAGCGAGATCAGTCACTCCTTCATCCCGGTCCAGTTTCCAAAAGATAACATTTAATGCACCCGGTGCCTCTGGGATACAGGACCCCCCACACCACCCCCACCCCACCCCACCTTCAACCCCCCCCCCCCCTTTTCTAAAAAAGGTGGAAATCCTCTGGATGAGGCCAGACTTGGCTTAACCCCTTCACAGTCGTAACACTGTTAGCAACACCCACATGCAAGAGGCATAGATCCACACGAGCCCCCGCAATTGCGGGGGCTCGTGTAGAGCTATGCCTCTTGCTGACACCACTATGTATCCACTGATGTTCCTGCAACGGATGAGGTTCCTTGACGATGAAGTAACAATTACTTCACACAATCTGCGACCAAAAGCTGGAAGGAAAGGGGTTAAAGTCCGGCAGTTTGGCGTCTTTGGTGATTCATGACCCTCAGTGAGTTGCAGTTTTCCTCGTCCTAAAATACCTAAATGTCGTAATAAATGCTGACACCCGATTTCATGGCCATTAATTTTCTCCGGACCCGGTTCCTAGCGTAAAGAAGCATTTGGAAGGGAATCTACGTTACACGATTTAAACAAATAAAGACTAACTCTAAGGACCTGTACGATGATAATGATAACGACGATGATGACGCTGGTGATGGTGACGATGATGGTGATGAAGATGGTGATGATGATGATGATTATGATGGTGATGATGGTGGTGGTGATGATGACGATGATGATGATGGTGATGATGATATGATGATGACGTTGATGATGATGACAATAATGAAGAAGACGAAGAAGAGAATGATAGCGATAATGGCGATGGTGATGATGACGACGACGATGATGGTGATGATGATGATGATGATAGTAATGACGATAATAACGGTTGCGTGATGTACCATCTAACTTTCTTACAGAGCTAGACGCTACAAGTTGAAGTTCTGCTCGGCTTAGGTCCAGCCTGTAGTGTACATTTCAGAAGTGCATTCTTGTATGTTCGATATTTCCGCTGACAAATTTATGAGATAACAGCTGTTATGCATCTATTCTAATTATATCTCGTTTTACTTTATTAACTTCGCAAATCGTATGCGAGGTTGATTGAATTTGAAGTGGAATTTGACTTTTTAAATATTTGACGCCAAGCACGCCATATCCCTCTGTTGGTCCTCGTCACGAGTCAGCCAAAGGTCCATGCTGGGCTCAGCTGCATGAGTGAGCTTAGTCCTGCGCCAGCCACTAAGCAAGGTGCTCCGCTGTCGCGGAGCACCTTGCTTAGTGGCTGGCGCAGGACTAAGCTCACTCACGCAACCGGCCACAGATACTCAGAACACATCGTACTATCTTTTCAGATTCTCTTTCCCAACCCCGGCCCAGCCCATCTCATTATCAGTTATTGATCAGCGAGACAGAAGGAGAGACGGGAAGCGAGGTGTCGGAGACCGATCTGATTTCTGCCCTCGAAGCTCGGTCCACCTGTAAGAAACATAGATTCACATGAGCCCATAGCAGTTCGCAGGGCCTCATGTGAATCTGCGTCTCTTGCCGGACAGTGACTGTGGCTCTAGCCGTTCTTCAAACCGAGGACGGAGTTCCAGAGAGGCGGTGTCTTCCGATCTGATTCCTTTCACATGCCACTTATCAGGGAGCACTTGCCGCCGGCATGCGCAAAAACAGTTCGGGGGGGAGAGAGAGACTCTGACAGAGCACGGGCGCACGGCACAATGCTAGCGTGTGGCTTGAATAGGTGCTTTAACCCCTTCGCTGCCGAGAAAAAAATAAACACGACTAACTGCAAGAGGCATAGATCCCTCACGAGCCCACCCCCGCGACTGCGGGGGACTCATGAGGATCTAGGCCTCTTCCTGAGATCCCTTAGTGTCAGTCCGTGTTCTTGTGGACAGTTGTGATTTTTGGCGAGTCGTTCAGTGAATACAGATTGCGGGCGCACGATGTACGTACGTTGTTCACTTCCGATGGACGCAGATTGTTGTTTGTTTTGAAATTAGTGTAAATTCAACGTCCGAGATCCCCAGCCGTCAAACGTTCAAGGACGCAAATTAGTGTAAATTCAACGTCCGAGATCCCCAGCCGTCAAACGTTCAAGGACGCAAATTAGTGTAAATTCAACGTCCGAGATCCCCAGCCGTCAAACGTTCAAGGACGCAAATTAGTGTAAATTCAACGTCCGAGATCCCCAGCCGTCAAACGTTCAAGGACGCAAATTAGTGTAAATTCAACGTCCGAGATCCCCAGCCGTCAAACGTTCAAGGACGCAAATTAGTGTAAATTCAACGTCCGAGATCCCCAGCCGTCAAACGTTCAAGGACGCAAATTAGTGTAAATTCAACGTCCGAGATCCCCAGCCGTCAAACGTTCAAGGACGCAAATTAGTGTAAATTCAACGTCCGAGATCCCCAGCCGTCAAACGTTCAAGGACGCACAAAAGTGGTTTCAGCAAGGGGTATAGATCCTCATGAGCCCCAGCAACTGCGGGGGCTCATGAGGATTTATACCCCTTGCAAATGCGTGATGTTTATTGTTTCTGGACAGTTATGGGGATAACCGTACTGACGACCCCCACGATGGAAAAAGAGTTTAACCCCTTGAATACTACTGACGACACCGCTCGGCGGCATTTTTAGTAGTAGCCACTCATTTTCCTCCACGTACAATGACATAATGCACTGATATGACCTGCGTATGATTGTACATGTATATGTAGGTATCGCGGACCTGTTGAAACGTGCATAACAACGACGACGACAACAACAACAGCAACAACAACAATAGAAGCAGCAACGACACAACAACAGCAACAACAACAGCAACAACAGTAACAACAACAGCAACAACTGCACAGCATGCAACAACAACACAACAGCAACAACAACAACAACAGCATAAACAACAACAAACATACCCCTGTTCTTTGCCTCACTGAAGGCTACTTCACTTTGGTTATTAATTGTCCCCATAAATGTAACAGCGACACAGCAGCCAACAATGATAATTACGGCACCAACAATAAAACCATAAATCAAATCCGTATCCCTGCAGCGAGAGAGTGGAATAAAAAAAATTCCCGCTGACTTCCTCCCTCCCCCCCCCCCTCCCTCCCTCCTTCACTCCCTACCTTCAGTCACAGCCGATTCCTCAGTCTCCCCTCCCCCTCCCCTTTCCCTGCTCCCTTTTTCAAACACTACGATTTTCCCTAGCTCTTTGCTCAGTTCTAAAAAATAAAGAAAGAAGCCGTTTCAGGGGGTAATTCAGTCAGATTTGTCGATAAAAACGTGGTAAGTTCTTTGGAAGTGGCAAACGGGGAGAAAAAAGGACTGGGCGGCTGAAGGCTGTGCCGCTTCTAAAGGCCCTTTATCAAGAACCGGCTGCGAGAGGCAGTTTTTAGTGTTTCGTGTCAAGGGCCAAATACAAGCGAGGGCTCGACCTGTGACAGCTCATGGGTAGTGCCTGATTAGCTTGGCGCCTGGAGGCGCCAAGCTAATCAGGCACTACCCTTGAGCTGTCGCGACCAATCTGTCTGCCGTGAGTTTACTTTTTGTTTAGTTCTCAGAAGACAGTTTGAAAATGTTAGGAACTGAATTCGCTCTGTAAGTTAACTTTTTGGCGGAATCAGTTGTAGACCTGTGCTCCAGTTACCTTCCCCTGTTTGAGACTCACAGACGTAAACAGCGCTGAAGATTTCCATACGAGCAAGAGATCTGAGTTTATGCTTTTTGTGGGTACTGCGCGCATTTCTTTTATTATTGATGCTTCTAACGATCAGATTTCAGCGTAAAATGTCACGCAAGTTTTCGACAAAGTTGAATGAATCCCTTTAAAAGACAACTGTCTGACGCCTTATCAGTCAAAGTTGTCAATATTGTACGCGGC
This sequence comes from Semisulcospira habei, assembly GCA_036245525.1. Classification (NCBI taxonomy): domain Eukaryota; kingdom Metazoa; phylum Mollusca; class Gastropoda; family Semisulcospiridae; genus Semisulcospira; species Semisulcospira habei. The sequence goes on along the minus strand of BTPG01000002.1, from coordinate 219,261,404 downwards.
TGTAAAAACCTGTCTGGGCCATGTTGAAAAAAAGTCTGGCTATTTAAAACACCAACACGTACATGTAGATATTTTCCTTTCTAAAATATGCTATTCACAAAATGTCAAGGAACGTTGGGGAAAATGTTCATGCAAGTTCGTGCAATGCTGTTTTGTGAAGGCACGATTGCTCATAACCGATTAAAATCGCCATACCTCGTGGCTGAAGACTTATACATACACCTCGCCATTTTCTTAAAGACAAATTTTGGTGAGTATGCTCGAGCGCCAAATGTTGCCTCATTTTATTTATTCTTGCTTTAGTCTTCCTTAAATACGCGACTTTTTCCGCTGAACGGAGTCGTCAGTCGCAGTTAACATGCCATAATTTAAACTGATTTTATACTTTTTAACCCTTTGGCAGTTGATGGTCGGCTTTGCTACCAACAGTGAAAGGGTTCATTGATTTAATCATGAAATCATACCACTTCAGAAAACTTTAGTTGCATGTCAAATTTTTTAAAGTGCGTCAGCGTCGGTGGTAATACTTAAGCTATACCGGAACAGCGCCACCAGAATTCGATTCTCTACGGAATCATTAGAAAATGAATTTTTGTAAAGAATTTTTTTATATGATGGAAAGCTAATTCGTGTGAATGCAGAGGTTAATTTGTATATTGAGCTTTTAGTCATGCCTAGTCTTTGATAGCAGAGATGCATGGGCTTGTGAATTTGGACCCTACTGTTCTAGGTTGGCAGACCTAAAATTACACACTAGCACACATATGTGATTGCAAAAGACGTTAACCCATTCAAGGAGCCCTTCATCAATAGCTGCGAAAAGTGTCGTATAGGCTTGCCGGCGGCAACGCTATTGACAGATCCGCAGCTATTGATGCGTAGTTCTCTTAATTAGTTTCAAGTAACAAAACAACTTGCCTTCCATGTGAAAAATTATCGTCACCATGCTTCTAGCCCCTCCCAGTCGTTCTCAATTTTTTTTGTTCAATAATATTTTTTAAAGTATAAAAAGCAAATGGACTTCAAGATCAAAAGACTAGACAAGGTATGCATACATGACGTGTAACTGAATTACCTAAAGCACAGTTTATCTGTTAAGCTTCGTTTAAAGCAATACCCATGATGAAAGCAATGCAATCTATTTTTCTGTTTGAATTAGGATTTATGTTCTTAGTTTATTTTCAGAATCTCCCTGGGGGAGACACGTCAGACAAAATCTTTTGCACGACACCAGAATACGTACACGTGGGTGACTACCTCAGTTTGAGGAAGCACATGGGGCAGATCATTAAAAGCAAGAGGTATATATTCTCATGAACCTCTGTCGCTGCATAGGTTCATGTAAATCTACGCTTTTTGCAGACTGGTGGGGTTTTTTTCTTCAAAAGATGACTAAATCTTTTTGCACGACAACCTAAAACTTAAACCCTAGTGGCTGTCTGAATTCGGCGATGTACCTGAATGATCTTTACAAACAAACGACATAGATTCTCACGAGACCCCGCGACTGCAGGGACCCATGAAACTCTATGCCCCTTGCAGTCTAAACGGCTTGTGTAAATATTTTTCACAAGATGACATTTATGGACGGATGTGATCGAGCTCTCCCAGAAATGAGATTGCTCAGACAAATTGGACTGTTTGGCCATGTATAAAACGTACATCTTAAAGGTGCATGGGTACGCCAACATATTTCTTTCCCCTGAGAAAATCTGATGTGCCATGTATACTGACTAGCAAAAGAAATGCGACATTGTCGGAACCATCGGAAACACTTTAGTGTTTCCGATGGTTCCGACAATGTTGCATTTCTTTTGCTCGTAAGTATAGCCGTTTGCTTACCTGCGTCTGGTTTAGATTTAGGGATAATCTCGATTTGATTATACACATACCAAGGGGAATTACTCAGCGCTGGACAGACAAACAGTTAGATCCCCTGCTCCCACCTATCAGGCACCCAATAGCCAGCCCACAGAAAAATACGCAGGTATAGAACAAGACGATCATCTACATCCCTTATAAAATTAATGTCCGTTTGAAGGAGGTGGGGTGGGGGGAAGGGGGTTAGACAGACACAGAATACAGAGACTGATTTTGCTGCAGTAAACCTGGCGGCCCTCACTTGGAACCCTTGACTTGCAAGAGGTAACTTTCAGATGTTTATGTCAACGCTAAAAGCTTGACCGCTGAGGCGTGTATATATACACATACTGAATACACGTAGAACATTTATCGAATTTCCCGAAGAGTACTCGAGGGGTAGGGTCATGTATATGATTTTTCCAGAAAAAGGCAGCTGAAATGCAGTCACCATAGATACCTTTTAACACGTTCGAGACGTGCTGCATTCGGATACAAGGGATACAGCCGAGTTTCCGGGTGCGGCTCGGCTCGCATGACTTAACTCATTCTACCCCAACACCGAAATCCCAAAATTTTGCCGTTGTCCTCTGAAGACTGCATTTCAGTGCAGGACACAGATCGACCATGATAGTTCAAGGGTGCTGCCAGAATAGCTTGGCGCCTATGGGCGCCAAGCTATTCTGGCATCACCCTTGAACTATCATGGTCGATCCTTATTTTGCTGTGGTGTGTCTGGGGTAGAATGAGTTAACTCATTCAGCCCGAGGGCCGTACTTGCCAAATTTTGGAGGCGTCATCTAATGACTATGCACCAGTGGCAGGAGATGGATCGACCATGATAATTCAAGGGCAGTGCCAGATTAGCTCTGGACCGACAGGCGCCAAGCTAATCTGGCACTACCCTTGAATTATCATGGTCGGCCCATCTCCTGATGTAGTGCGTCAGGGCTGAATGGGTTCACTCATTCATAGCGCCCAGCATCAATATCTGCAGAAGAGTGGAATAGCGTTGCCGCCGGCAGCGCTATACGACACTTTCGAAGCTATTGATGCTGGGCGCCTTAAGTGAATTAAGATATACATATTTCCGGTCAGATAGAGTCTTAATCGAACGAGAGTCACAACATGGACATTATAGTCTCGTGGTTTGATTTCCCCCACGACAAGAAATATTTTTGCAAGGTTTATTGGATTTCAACAGCGCACGTTTTAGTCAGGTTTACCCCTTCACTGTCAATGACCAGAACCTATCTTTCTGAAAGTATACATGCATGTATATGTTATATTTTGAAAAAGAAAAAAGAAAAAAAAAAAGAACAACAGCTTGAAAGGCAGAAAGTGTCACCTGTTATTTACGACCATCATTTATGTTCGTTACAACCACTCAAATAATGGTCTCTAATGGCAGATGGCGGTATGTCATCAGGGTGGTCGCTCACGACACGTTCACCTGTACTAAGGTCAGTCTCCAGGTCATCGGGCCGACAGCGGCCGACGTCGGCCCGATGTTACAAAATAGACCAGGAATATGCACAGAGCCTTAACGCCGGCAGCCCCCGAACCCCTGCGTGGACTCATGAGGCTCTATGCCTGCTGCTGACGAGTGGTATTAACCCCTTCGCTGCCGGCGATCATTAATTTCGCGTCTGGAACGACTGCACACTGACCCGTCATTCGTTTGAAGAACACAGATGTAAATGTTTCAAAAATAGATAGACATAAATAAATATTTTACTAACAAGAGACATAAATCCTCATGAGCCCCCGCATCCGCGGGGGCTCATGAGGATTTATGTCTCTTGCAGCTGGAGTGGCGTTCGCCTTGCCCCGGCAGTTGACGGGTTCAATTGTTATCGGTGCAGAAGGGGTTAATTATAATGAGTGTGCGATCCCAAGAAGACGTAAATATTCTATTTTGACGCTTCCATTCGCTACACAATTATCGCCAGAAAGACCAATTTTTTTTTTCTAAACCAAATAAAGAATTGATTTGCCAAATACTTGTGCGCATTCCAAATACTTTTGTCGCATACAGTTTAATAAATTATAGAAATAGATTGCATACTATTCAATGTAAAACAGAAAATAATAGAAATGAGATAATATACTTTGCCGACCTCTCTGCCAATTATTATACACGATAAAGTCATATGTTGCATTATAGTAAAGATACAATCGACCTTTTTCGGATGGACTTCGTGAAAACAGTCTGCCCTATGGCGGCAAAAGACAGTAAGTCCAATTATGAGAAAAGCGAGATTTGCATGTCATTTCAATGAAATCTCGTTTTTCACAACAAATGGTGTTACCGTCATTTGCTTCACAGGCAAGACCTGCCCCACAGCCACGCAATACCTTCCACATACCAGTCCATTATTTCGTTTGGTCCATGTAATAAACTTTGATCCCAAAAATATAATCCACGATCAAATCAAATTGAGTCATTTCAAAATGGTAAGGTAAAAGAAAATGTAGATTTATCCACCAGCCCCTTCCATTACACAAGAGACAGATTCTCATGGGCCCCTGCAACAGCGGGGGCGCATGAGAATCTATGTCTTTTGTTTATATAGATTTGCACCCTAGCTTTTTATGTCCACAACTTGAGGAAAATTTATATTGCTAAAAATCTTCCTCCTGTTCCGTCAGCGAAGAATTATTTTTTTTACATCTCCCGCCAAAATCTTTCATCACTCGGCAAAAACCTTTCATCACAGCAAACATTTCCGCGCGCTAAAAAAAAGGTGCGAGATCAACCGGTCAACAGATTTCCCCAACTAATTCGGAAAGCTGGGGAATTGATGATTTTCTATATTACCACAATCGTGACGAAACCGTCTCAATTGAACCCGGTCTATCAAAGTAAAGGGGGCTCCTGAGGATCGATTCAGCCTGGCACCTTTGAACTTCAAGTCTTGGAGTCTGTGGACTCAGTGCTCCATGTCCTTCTCTGATTGAGTATGTGTAGAGCCAGCAAGGCGCGTGTAAATTTCCCACAGAAAACGGCGTAAGTCGTTTATCCTCAGTCTTCGCTGCTGAGAAAAACTTACCCCGATCCCAGTGCAAGAGACATAGATCCGCACGTGCCAACGCTGTCGCGGAGGCACATGAGAATCTATGCTTCTTGCCGACACCACTTTGTATCCATGTTCCTTGGGCGGCCTTAGTCGCCTGCTCGGCATTGAACCCGAATAATTAACTAAGTCTTTGACGTGAAATTAATAAAGATTTCATAAGCAATCTGGCAGTGAAGGGGTTAAACTATAATAAAGTATTTAACCATTCGCATGAAACATAGATCCTCAAGTAACCCCGCTGCCTGCCGGGGCCAGCGAAGATCTATGTCTCTTGAAGAAGGAAGATTATCGTTCAAGTGTGAAAGAAGTTCTCTTCGCAAGGAATGGACAAAAACATTCGTCGTGATTAAATTTTTGGGGCATGCACTGGTGTCGAATTTTCGGCAGCGTGGCGGAGCTCGGATTCAGTGTTTGCTTGGCGCCGTTCAAGGTCTTGTCTGAACAATTTTTTTGTCCACGCCATTTCTTTAGCTAATGCTGTCATCTATCCACGCGAGTCTTGGATCCATAACCGGGTGCTGTTCTGTGAGTTTGGGCCTTACATCTTATGAAAATCCAAAAATGCCTCTTGCGTGTCTGCAATATTTTTTGTTAATCTGTGATTTTTAAGTTTTTGAAGAACAAGTGTTTTGTGCTTGCTTCCGACGTCAGTGTTGTTCGTTTCCATATTGAATCTTAAGGTTGAAATCTGGGGGTTGACCTCTAAAGACTATATGACAGTACCGGAGACCAGTTGACCTTGATAAATCAAGGGTAGTGCCAGAACACCTTGCCTCCAAGAGATATTCTCATTGAAATTGAAAGATATGTCCCGGTCAGCGTTAAATAAAATGTGTGTTAATATGTGATTTTGATCTTACTGCAGAAAACCGTACGGTCGAACATCACAAGCCAACACACAAACGCTTTGCGCAGAAGAAGGTTAACCATCTGGCTGTCGTTAGAGCTTTTCGTAGAGGCGATTCCTGCAGGAATCACCTCGAAAAAAGCCCTTCCGACAGCCAAAGGGCTAACTTGATTATTGAGGTTTGTGATCACAGTATTGGAAGTCTATGCCCTGCGAAGGCAAAACACAGTAAATTGAGTATTGTGATAAGGCAGATTTTCATCGTATTACAATGAAAATCTCGCTGTTCACAAAATGGACTTACTTGTCTTTCAAATTCACAGGGCAGATCTGCGTGCACTGGTAATAAAAAGGAACAAAAAATAAAACGCCTCGATAATCAAGGAGTGTGCTCTCTTTGACTCGGGTTTGTTCGAGTCTTGATTGCTGGCTGCTGGTTCGGTGTAATTCCGCCCTGTGAAGACAAAAGACAGAAGTCCATTTTTGTGAGAAGCGAGATTTGTATTGTAATACAATGAAAATTAACACATTTTCCCCAAGGACCGAAATTCCTAAATCGTCAAGTTGCTCTCTGGGGTACTGTATTATAATTCTACAGACAGATCGATCATGATAGTTCAAGGGTGGTGCCAGAATAGCTTGGCGCCTATGGGCGCCAAGCTATTTTGGCACCACCCTTGAACTATCATCCTCGATCCATATCTTGCTGTGGTGTGTCGAGGCTGAATGAGTTAAATTTTGCTATTCACAAACATGCACTCACTGTCCTTTCCCCCCACGGGGTAAATTTGGTTGGTTAGTTTGAGGTTTCACGTTCACAGCACCGAGTTGATAATGGGCGGCTCTGACGGGCGGGTTAAGGGTAACAGGGAAATCTATTGCCTACAGAGTACGACCTGAACACTGATCAATTCAGGCGCACTGCAACTGAGACGCTTTGATTTACCAGGACCTTTCAACGGGGCAAATGTGGTTAGGGGCATGGCTATGCAGCAGTCCGGCAAGGGTATATTGCGTCCCTTGCCATGGTATTCCGCAGTTACCCGAACTTTCGGCTAAACGAGCAAAGGAAATGCAACATTTTTTAATCATCGGAAAAATTAAGCGACATTTTTAATCATCGGAAACACTGAACAAAAAAGGCATTTCTTTTGCTCGTAAGTATATATAGTAGAAGACGTTAAAAACATAGGTACAGGCAAAATGGTAGTATAATTACCTGCATATATTATATTTCAATATTACTTAAACGCGTCGTGGTCAGATTGTGATCATTTTTAACTGGGGAAAAAAATCGCCAATAAAACGGATTCTCGATGTTTGTCCTGCTTTAACACATTCTACCCCTGACACACCACAGCAAGATATGGATCGACCATTATAGTTCAAGGGTGATGCCAGAATAGCTTGGCGCCTATGGGCGCCAAGCTATTCTGGCATCACCCTTGAACTAGCATGGTCAATCTGTGTTCTGCACTGCAATGCAGTCTTCAGAGGACAACGGCAAAATTTGGGGATTTCGGCCTTAGGGTGCAATGAGTTAACGGAACCTATCCTACCCATCTTTTCACGAGACATTTGAGTAGCGTAGCGTATGTGTCGTTACTGCCTCTTTGCCCGTCGGAAACTCTACTATGTAAAGACCCCGCCACACATGCCCGATTTTGAGGCCGATTCTTGAGCAGTTTCGAATCGGAGTGTGATCGGACCGGACTGCAAAAACGTGTGCACTGCCACACATTCCCCGACTTTATTTAGCCGACCGGTTTGAATCGAAGATCAAGGTCGTACCTGTTCAGCGAAATGGCTGCTAGTTTGGACAGTGATGATGATGTGCTTGCATTATCAGCAGTTTTGCATCATATTCGGGAAGACTGAGGCGAGCGAAACATCGGCAACGAAGGTGGTTGACTGATCTTCCGCCATTTGCAAACTGAAACGACGTGCTTTGCGAGACGCGCTCTGATTGGTTGAAGCTTTCAATCGGGGCCGATTCGGATCGGAAGAATAGAGCAGTTTCTAAACACCCGATTCCCAACCGATTGCGATCGGATTGGATATATGACGTCATCCGATCGCAATCGGATCGGAATCGGCTTCAAAATCGGGGCACAACCGGCAAGTGTGGCGGGGCCTTAAGAGAAAAAGAACAAAAAGACTTTCATTTTAGGGACATTCAAACTCCACAATTAACCCTTTCACGCAGATTACGCTTCTGAAATCTTAGTCCATCCGACACTAAAGAGCCCCAGCCGTGCAAGGAATGGACACAAACTGGTGTCAGCACGAGGCATAGATCCTCATAAGCAACCGCAATTGCCGGGGCTCATGAGGATATGTGTCTCTTGCAGTTGGATTGTGTTCACCTTTTGTCGACAGTGAAGGGGTTGAACAAAATGTAAAGCTAGTTAAAGTCCTGTAGCACTATTCTATGTAGTGGGACGTACCAGATGTGAGGGCGATATATTGTGAAGTATTAACCATTTTCTGCCTTAGAAGGACGCTGAACCCTTTGTCTGTCGGTAGCGGTTTTTGCCGAGATGATTCCTGCAGGACAAACACTGCTACCGACATGCAAATAGTTAATTTTTTTTAACCCGTTCACTGTAAGTGGTTGCAATATTTTGTCTTTCAAAGCAGGGTTGTTTCAATCCGAGAAACGCGGATATGAACAGGGTCAGCAATAGGCAAAAAGATGCAGGGGCTCATGAGGTTCTTTGCCTTTTGCAGTTGGGTGGTGTTTGCATTTATCTGGCAGTGAAGGGGTTAAATGACGATGGAGGGGCCGGGTCCCACTGGTCCCGCGTCTAGATCCGCGGGCGGGTACAGTATAGAGGTCTATGCGTGCGCGAGTCTAAAGTTCCAAAGTTTCCCGCCAGCCTGCCTCGTCATTTTGATCAATGTCCTCAGACATGACGTCTGTTTGAAGTCTGGCGGCTGACTTTTATTTCTTGTCATAAAAATCTCAGCACCCACTTTACCGAGCAATGAAAGAAAACGATGAAACCAAAGCAGGCCTGAATTGTGCACAATACCAGACTCTTGGCAATAATCAAAATCAACAGTGATTTTCCTTTGATCATCGTGAAAGTGCATCACCGTACATCTGGCACAGAGGCATATATTCTCACGAACTCCTGAGAATCTGTGACTCTAGAGTGGCTCGACTGCAAGGGCTTCATCAAAATCTGTGTCTCTTGCTTGAGTGGATCGAGTCAAATAAAGTTTTAACTCATTTAAGCCCTGATAGCTAAATTATCAAACTTTGGAGATGTCCTCAGGAGGTCTACGTCACAGTTATTTAGACAGATCGACCATGATAGTTCAAGGGTGGTGTCGGATTAGCTTGGCGCCTACAGGCTATTATGGGTTAAAAGATCGTCCTGTATTGTCTGCATAATTTAACAGCGTGTTCCTGTTTTTATTGGCCACTGTGTGCAATATTGCCCTGAAAAGGCTGTTAGTCCATTTTGTGTGAAGAGCAAGATTTTGTTATAATACAGTACAACGAAAATCCCAAGGCAGCATTGTATAATTATACTCGGCAATAAGCCGGTTGGCTTTCTTTTGATCTCAGATACTGAGATGAAGTGGCTGGGTCTGAATTCGGGCGGGCGGAGCCGAATTCGGAATCAAATGCAGTGTTCTAGAAAGAGTCTGCCGACTGACATGAAAAATGTCTAGGTCTATTAACACCTTCTTGTCAACTATTCTAAAACGAGACCGTTGCACGTTTGTCCCGAGTTAGAAATTGTCCAGGTTGTCCCTTCAGTTATCACAAGCAACGATCCATTAACCCGTTTGAGCTATCATAGTGGATCTGTCTCTTGCTACTCATTTGTCATTAGCGACTGCTGCGGTACAATGTGGCAACTATCTAGATACATACAAAGGTCTGTACAATGTAGAATTACTGAGGACGCGAAACATACAAGCGACATTGACCATCTGAAGAAGCAACGAGAACTCGATGTGAAGGACCATGCAGATACACTGAAAGGTGTCTCCTGTCTAATTCAACCAGCAAGAGACATAGATTCTCATGAGCTCTTGCAACTGCAGGGGCTCATGAGAGTCTATGCCGCTTGTCGCTGAGTGGATCGGCTTTTTTTCATCACTGCTTCTCAAACATAGAAAGTCTCGACGTAAGCCTGCAAATCGACTAGATACTGTTTTTTTTTTTTTTTGTTGTTGTTTTTTTTAAAAGAAGGAATCTCCCCTCTCCTTTAATCTGAAGCAGACACAGCATTGCAGTTACAAGGGCTCGTGAAATTCTACGCCTCATGCTGATATTGAAATTTGCCCTTGCTACAACACAACTCCTCAGACTGAGGACATCATCAGGGGTTAAGCATGGAATGAGTAGATACTGTGAACAAGTGTCTCCATTCTTTTCAATGTCCACTGATGTCGGGGTGGCAATCGAGTTTGGCCGGGGCCTGTGTTTGGACAGGCCGGGACGGTCAACGATTTTTTTTTTTTTTTTTGCATTCCGGCAATAATATACGCACAGCTGCCAGAGGCATAGATCCTAATAAGCCCCTGCTGCCCTCAGGAGCTTTGAAAATCAATGCCTCTTGCCTGGCTAAAAGATTGAATTTGTGCGCCTGTGTATTGTAAGCGGAAGAGGATATCTGGATTTTGACCAGACGAATGAAGGCATCAGATCTGGTGTGACCGACAACGATTTTGGAAAATCAACCCCTTCCCCTCATACCACACCCCGCCTCCAACCCTCACGTGCACCCACCCATCACCCACCCCACCCACACCCCAATCCCCCATTTATCCACCTACCCCTTGCCTCAATTACAATCACCCTTGCCCCAGCTCATGGAAAATCAACCCAACCCTCCTTCTATCCATTTCATTTTTCCATCTTCCGCATCACCGCTTTCCCCCGCCCCCCTACCCCCCACCCACCCACACCCCTCATCCACCAACTTCAACCCTCACTCTCACCCTCACCCCACCAGCCGCCTGGTGTCTTCATCCCCGATGTCCACAAGATCACGGCAAAGTCGGACCATTCCGGATAATCTAATCGCTTGTACCTCGCATCTGTAGACACTGTCAGCGTGCGGGTCCAATTCCTCGTGCAAGTGTCCAGCCGTCTGCAAGAGACATAGATCCTCGTCAGCTCCAGCACCCTTTTGGGGCTAATGACGATCTGTACTTCTTGCCTGACCGTGCGAATCCTTCTGAAGAAGGTGTTCGTCAGATTTGTCTTGGTCCAATCGTCTTCAAGAGGCGAAAAGAATCAGCCATCTGCAAGAGACATAAATCCTCATGAGCCCCCGCTTGGTGGGGGCTCATAAGGATCTCTGTCTCTTGCTGGCGTTAAGAAAATCCGAGGTTTTCTGGAGCTGAGGCGCTCTTGAGACTATTAGGACAAGGAGCGCTGTGAAATCTGGCAGGATTGGTGGACTCAGCACACTTGCTTCCTTCCTTTACACTGTCCGTCCACTTCCAGGAGCTGTTTGGGGACTCGGTCACTCCCCTCCCCCTCCCCACTGCTCCGTCCGTCCCCCCCCCCCCCCGCCCTTTAGCCCTCCTCCCCCCCCCCCCTTACACTCACTTTACACTCCCTCCCCACTTTGCCGCCTCCTCTTCTGTGAACCCGTTTGGGGATTCGGCTCTCTTTGCCTCCACGTTGGCCGTCCAGATTTCGAGGACCTCATCATCCGCCTGATTGACGCGTCACACTGGTTGGCTGCCCCGATCCGCTACTGCTGAATAGCGGTAGCGAATTGTGGGAGACAACCAGCGTGATTGACATATATGATATGTGAATTAGGTTAGTAAAAAGCATAGATCGTCTTTGTCCCTCCTCCCTACACCCCCCCCCCCCCCACACACACACACACACACACAGACACACCTCCCGTACACCCGGAAGATTTCGGAAACTTATGATGATTAAGCACATTTTGTGTTTCAGTGTCTTATCTTTCTTGTCTTGTCATGTACTTCGACGAGCAGTTTCACTCTGTGTCCTCTTAACCCCTTCACTGTCAGTGGACGCAGATTGTGATACTGAGAACTTTGTTAATTCAGCGCCAAAGAGCCCAGCTGTCCTAGAAAAATGAATAAAAAGCAGCATCAGCAAGAGGTATAGATCCTCATTTGCCCCCGCAACTGCGGGGGCTCATGAGGATCTGTGTTTGTTGTAGATGGGTCTTGTTCACTTTTCCTTTGTAGGGAAGTGGTTAAGTGGATTTTTAATCAGGCGAACTATATTGTTTGCGAAGTCAACTGTGTCATATTATTATTATTATTATTAATATTATTATTATTATTATTATTATTATTATTATTATTATTATTATTATTATTATTATTATTATTATTATTATTATTATTATTATTATTATTATTGTAGTACGATGAACATTTTCTCGAAGCAACTCATATACAACCCTAGACGATTTGCAAAATTCGGGTTTGCTGAATACATACATGTGTGTATTCAGCAAAGCCCGAATTTTGCAAATCGTCTTGGTGTAACGCACCACAATGAGCCCTGCGCTAGATTTACCCGTGGTCATTTTGGCGTGGCACTTTTCTGTGAGGGAGGGGGGGGGGGGGAGCAACATGCTCATTTCAGATCGACCCGGGTTGATTTTGCGTGAACTGAGCAACACGCCAAAACGAACTGTCACTCACGCCAGATAGACTCGGGGTTACTTTGGCGTAAGCCAAAGTGACGCCGAATCGATCTGACGTGATGGTCACTCTCGCGTGTGGCACCGGGCTGTAGCAAGCAGACAGACACGTTCTGATGACCCCATCACTAAGATTTTTCTCAGCCATCATCTATCGTGATGCCAGGCTTTCAAAGACGATCGTGACATCCGCTTTCATTTTCCTGCAGAAACGCTGCTCAACTGAAATATAGGCATAGATCATCATGGGCCCCTGCATTGGCATGGACTCGTGATGATCTATGCCGGTTGCAGACTGTTGATAAAGATCGAATCATTAATCGTACTGAAAATTTTAAAATATATATATTTTCCAGTGAGAAATTACAGACATAGTCATTTATTCTTAACTCATTGTGGCGGAGGTACGAAATACCCACATTGTGGAATTATCCTCTGAGGACTGCATTACAATTCAGGAGACAGATCGAACATGATAGTTCAAGGGTGGTGGCAGAATAGCTTGGCGCCTATGAACTATCATGGTCGAGCCATGTCTTGCTGTGGTGTGTCGCGGTCAGAATGAGTTAAGTGTCGGGCAGTCAGTCGATTTGCGGACACTGTGATCGGTCAGCACATAACAAGTGCTGTGGGCTCAATGACCTATTGTACGTTGCTGTGTGATTTTTTACCCTACGGTCTTGAATCTTAGGTCTAAAGTCAAAGACCACCACACAATAATAATTTAGAATTAACCAGCTTTATACCCAAGGCTGCATTTCCCCAATTTGGGAGACCATCACCTAACAACTATGTACAAAGTAGTAGGAGATGAATCAACCATGATAACTAAAAACAAAAAAATCGCAAAACAGCTTATGGGTAGTGCCTCACACGTGTCACTTTGCCAGCTTAAAACTTACTTCCCCCCCCCCCCCCTTTCACATTCATTAGTGCTCCTCAAACAGAAACTGTCCTGCAGTGCTCTTCAGAGCACAACACAAACGAGGTTTCATTTCGTCTTCCTTTTTGTTCCTCGTGTGGAGGAGGTGGCAGAGTTTCTGTCCCAGACAGAGATGATTCAAACATCCGACGGACGAGCGGCTGATGACCGATTCGCGTGACCAGCCTGCAAACGTTTCGGTCAGCCTGGCGTCGGCAGAAATTACTGCTGAGCCCCCGACGCAATGGTGTGTCACCTGGCTACAGACTCAGTGAGGTTCCGTGATTTTGGACGTTACGAAAATACGCAAATAGCTACCGGGCCGTAGTCGGCCTCAGTATCGTGCGCGGGCCCACTGCGGCCGACTGCGGTCCTATGGCCTCCGTACTTGGTAGGTACGGCTCAAAATAGCAGACCATAGCACATTGCCGGCATTACAGTAAAGTTCGAATATAACAATCGCCAGCACCTTTGTTATAAGCTCGCTTCATATTAACTCATTCGAGACGTCCCTCAAACGGATACGCAAACTAAAGCGGATGCAACACGTCTCAACCGGCTTTTGTCGGTTGTTTTGTTAGTTTCCTTTGTTCAGTCGCTCGTTCCTTTCTCGTTTGTAAAAGGAACTTCCCAATGCGCAAAAGGCCATCGGGCCGACGTCGGCCCGATGGCCTTTTGCGCATTGGGTTAGCTTTTCCATCTTTGTTACACCTCCTTTTTCATCATCTTTTTTGTTGATGTTATTAATGTCGTTATTGTTGTCGTTGTTGTTTTTGAAATTGTAGTTTTTGTTATTGTTGTTGTTATTGTTGATGATGATGTCATCGTCGTTGATTTCGTTGCCGCTGTTGTTGTTGTTGTTGGTGGTGGTGGTGGTGGTGGTGGTGGTGGTGGTGGTATTTCTGTTACTATGTGGTGGTGGTATTCCTGTTACTATGTGGTGGTGGAATTCCTGTTACTATGTTCTTTCAGGACAAAGTCAGCCAGCCCTTAGCTCATTCAACCCCGACACACCAGAGCAAGACATGGATAGAGCATGATAGTGCATGGGTGGCGCCAGAATACCTTGGCGCCCATAGGCGCCAAGCTATGCTCGAATTGTCTATATAATTGTAATACAGCCTTTCAGAAGGCAACTTCACATTTGGGGATTTCGGTCCTGGGGCAGAATGCGTTAATTCAGTCCAATTATAAAAGCAAGAATTCAGGCTGAGATCCGAACCAGTTCGTATCGAACGGTTATATTTGGTTATTTTAGTGACTTCGATATATGCAGTGCAGGACTTGAAAGCGTGCAAGAGTTCAGTTTATTCCGGTTTAAAGTGGGATCTCCTCGCTCGGAAAAGCCCATGCGAGCCCCACACAGCCCCTCACAAGTCTTCCCAACATTGTTCTGATTTGGTGCGATACAACTTTTGCGATACAACTACTGCGGCTGGGATAGCCGGCTCCGTCGCGTGACCTGCACTGCAGCCATTATGCACACGCGTGCACAAAAACTGCACGTGCAGCGCAGGCAATTACAGTGACGGCAGAATGGAGGTGATTGAGAGACACAGAGTAAAAACTCGCCCACTTCCGAATTAAAAGTGATAAACATTCGAGGGGGGTAAAAACATATTATGCCGCTGGGATAGAGGCAATGCCAATTTTTGTGTAACAGCTCCCCTGGTCCCATCCGCAAGAGACGTAGAGTCACACGAGCCCCTGCATCCCCAGGTTCTCATGCGAATCTACGCCTCTGGCCTATCAAGACGTACTCCAGATATTCTGCCGATTGTGGGTGTTACGCTTAGGGTCAGCGCAGAAGAAAGAAAAAAATGCCGCAGAGGCGTGCTGCGTTTGAGCCTGGAATGTTTTTCTTCGATTCTAGTTTGGCCACAATAATTACATGTTGTTGTGAAACCTTGATGGAGACATCCAGTGCATTGCTCGAGAGTCCATGGACAACTAGGTTTAAAAACCCGTCCACTGCCAGTTGACGCAAACTGCGTCTCTGCAATCTTCGTCAGTTCAACAACAATAAACCCTAGCTGTGCCAGGAACGTGGATTTAACGTGGCGTCGGCAAAAGGCATAGATCCTCATGAGCCCCCGCTTATGCGGGGGCTCATGAGGATCTATACCTCTTGCAGTTGGGTGGTGTTGAAATTCTCTTGGCACTGAACGGGCTATAGCTGCTCTGGATTTTTTTTGTTGTTGCTCTGAATAGCCTACGAGTATAGTTTTACCTTTGATGACCGTTCGCAGATATTACGCTAAAACAGAAGTGTGCACTCGTCTATTAAGGGATGTAGGAGTAAAAATCGCAACTCGCGATTACTGTGGTTTATGTTTTCGTGACTAGTGAAAGACTGTCGTTATGATTCGTGATACTTCAAAAGAAAAAAAATAACAAAATCCCCCCCCCCGCCCCCCGCCCCCCCCCCCCCGCCCCCTCCCCGCTCCACCTCCCCCCCCCACCCGCCCCCTCCCCCCCGCCCCCTCCCCCCCCCGCCCCCTCCCCCCCCCCCCGAAAAAAAAAATATAAAAAACTTTAACGCAATCTGCTCCATGGCAGACTCTAAATGCTGAAATTCGCCGGTGCAACGAGTTATCAATGTTGTCTTGTCTCAACTAAGTCTTTCAACGCTTCTTTTTACAATCCATCCGAGCAGGCACATGCACATGACCAGCAATATTGAAAGACACACTAAGAACATTTATAAAGGATATATTTCAAACTATTAAAACTTTACCGCCTGGAGTAGGTCGCTTTAGGTTTCGTGATTCGTAATTGACGAAACAAAGTCTTCGTGAACCTGTGACAGTAACCCCCATACACCCCTATGTCTATGATTATGAACAGCCATACGCCGTGAAATCCCAAATGACAGATAAGCAATCAGATAAAAGGTGGGAAGTCATATTCAGCCGTCGCGCTATTTTACATCAGTTTAACTCAGTCGCGGCCAGCCGCATTTGGATGCGCGGCTTATGCCGCGCATCCGCATGCGGCTGGCTGCAAATGATTTAAACCCTTTGGCTGTCGCTACCGCTTTTTGTCGCGATGATTCTTGCAGGAAAAAAATCATCGAAACAAAACGCGCTGCCGAGTGTTAGAGAAAATTACCAGAAAGAAGCATCCAGTCAGATTGAGCGTTTTATAAAGCTTATTTTACCGCATTCGAGAGGGGCCGCATCCGGATACGCGGCAATTTGCCGCGTATTCGGATGCGGCACGTCTCGAATCAGTTAAACTGCACACACAGAGCTCAAATTGAGGTATACTTTACGTCTTTGGTTTGTCTTTTCTCCATTGATACAATTTATTTAGCCGCATCCAAGCCAAAGGAGTGACTGCAAAAGACGCCAATTGCAACGATATAACCATCAGCAAGAAAACCCCGCTTTTGGAATAACATCGAAGAGCAACATTTCAAAGTGAGCAAACAGCAAGAACAGTGAACTATTTATCATCTGACATTTATTTCTGTCCCCGTTCACTACCCAGAAGAAAAAAAAAACTGAACACAGCCCAACTGCAAGAGGCGTAGATCCTCATGAGCCCCCGCAGTTGCGGGGGCTCTTGAGGATCTATGCCTCTTGCTGAACCCACTTGGCATCCACGTTCTTTTGAGGGCCGGGGATCTTCGACGTTGAATTTACGATGATTTCAACTCAAGAACACGACCCGCGTCTACTAGCAGTGAATTAGTGATTAAAGAAGATAAGTCTACTTTAAAGAAAATAACATGTAGTGAACCGTTTTCTCTTAGTTATTTCGAAGAGGTTTTGTTGTTGCTGTTGTTGTTGTTGCTGGTTTTATTTGTTGTTGTTGTTTGTTGTTTTGCGTTTGTTGTTGTTGGTGGTTTATGTTTTGTTTTGTTGTTGTTTGTTTGTTTGTTTGTTTGTTGGTTGGTTGTTGTTTGGTTGTTTGTTTTTTTGGTGTTTGTGTGCGGTGTGTGGGGAGGAGGGCGTAGGAGGTGGGGGGGTGGGGTGGGGTGGTTGGTCAATTCTTTATGGTGTTGTCAAGGAAAACTGTGGGTAAAATGGTTATGCGCACCACAGTAAAGTATGTACAGTGTATCTTAAAGTTGCAGCAGCGCCAGCAAAATAAAAAGGGAAAAGTAATAGAATGGTGATTGGGTATGGGAAATGAAAAACCCACCCCGCCTTTCCGATCGTATGAGCAAACACGCGGGAAGGCAACCGCCAAAAGAAGCATCCAATCAAACGGAGCGTTGCATCAAAGAATATGGACGTGTTTGATTGGTCGATTGGCAATGTTTGCCTAGCTTGTCTGACTTGAAATCTGAAAGCAGTTGTCAGAAAAGTTTCCATGGGTTCCTTGGCCATTTACACGTCAGGGCTGTTTGCCTTTCCTCCTTTTCCCGTTTCTTGTGCATGTTTTTCGTCCTCGGCTGTTTAATTATGTCCGAATTTTGCCTGAAGTGGAACGAAGCAGTGAAATTAAGCCAGCCCCAAATAATTCCTCCATATGAGAGTGTGAATGAGGCTAATTTATTGTCAGCAAGCGAAACAGATTCTCGTGAATACCTGCAGCTGCACTGGCACTTGAGTATTTGTGTCTCTTGCACAAGAAAAGGGTTGGGTCAATGACAAGAAAGGCATGCATGTGCCATTACGAAAGACTTTCAGAGGTCCATTCCCATACCCTCCAAGTGATTTCTATCTCCCAATGATGTGGGAGTCTTCTGTTTTCTGAACCTCTTGACTGAACTACTGACGATACCGTTCGAGGGAAAAGACGCTTAGTTACGTGTCTTTTCTTTCGAAGGGATTCGCCAGTATCTAGATCTCCCATGTTTATATCTCCCAATGACGTGGAGTCTTCTGTTCTCTGAACCTCTTGACTGAGCTACTGACGATACCGTTCGGCGGAAAAGACGCGTAGATACGCGTCTTTTCTGCCGAAGGGTATCGTCAGTATCTATCTCTATGGGGGTCTTCTGTTCTCAGCTCCTTGACTACTACTGACGATATCGTCCGTCGGAAAAGACTCGTCTTTTCTGCCGAAGGGTATCGTCATTATCTATCTCCACGTTTGTATCTCCCAGTGATGTGGGTGTCTTCTGTTCTCATCTTCTTGACTGAACTACTGATGATACCGTTCGGGCGAAAAAGACGCGTCAGTAGCAGTCAAGGCGACAATTACACCATACGTTATTTATCATGTATCAGCAGCCTGTAAAAAGTCGGAAAGAACCCAACTAAGAAAGAAAATTGCTCAGAGAAGACCGTTACAAAACAATTTATTCATATTTTTATTTATTATTCGCTGCCAGTGATCACGAATTTCGCGTCTGAAACGATTGCACACTGACCGACATTCGCGTGAAGAACACTCTGTAACTGGGTCCTAAAATAGGCTTAAAGAAAAAAAGGACTCACAAGGGACTTAAATCCTCATGAGCCCACGCGACTGCGCGGGCTCATGAGGGTATTCATGTTTCTTGCCGATGCGTAGTTTTCGCCTACCCCCGGCAGTTAACTCATTCTACCCCATCACCGAAATCCTCAAATTTTGCCGTTGTCCTCTGCAGACTGCATTGCAGTGCAGGACACAGATCG
>BTPG01000002.1:219224957-219237457 GCA_036245525.1 Semisulcospira habei | reverse complement strand
CTTGATTAGCACGTGAAACACACAACCGGGCTGAAGAAGTATGCTTGATAGTCGGGAACTCGGCAACATGTTACAATTGAAAATGGTTTGAGCAACCAACCTTTTGCAAGACAAAATGATCATGACAAGTCATGCGTTAGCTGAAGGAAAGTCTTGAAGAGCTAGCAACGTCACCTAAATGATGGTCCATAAAGCGTGGAGGTGTGTGTGGAGGGGGGGGGGGGGTGGGAGAGATTGTCAGTTAACTCATTTAACCCTGACACACCATAGATAGATGTAAATCGACCATGACAATTCAAGAATGGTGCTCGAATAGCTTGGCGCCTATTGGCGCCAAGCTATTCTGGGTGAGTTCGATATAGCTAGTGGGGAAAGATATTGGCACCACCTTGAACTATCTTGGTCGTTCTATCTCTTGCTCTGTAATGCTGTATTGAGAGGGCATCTTCAAAATTTGGGCAAGTCGGCCTTATGGTACTAAGGGTTAAAACAGGGAACATTTTTAAGCGATAGCAATGCCTTCTAGCAGCGCGAGTGTCCTGTGTTCGATCCCCTCGTGGGCCGGAATAGTTGGGGGTTTTCCTCATCCCATCGAGTCAAAATGTCGTACAGACTCAGATTACGATGTGTCCGCCTTCGTGAACGCAGCAACAGCATTCATTTGATCATCAAGGGCGCACGTTGAAAACCCCGTCTCCACTGTTGGAAAAGAGAAGGCGCATTAGAGCCGGTGGATTGGACTCGGAGGCAGACAAACAGCGTGCATAATTATTGTATCCCGACAAAAGTCATCACAATGTTGAAGTTGGTCGGCACACACGAGGATCAAAGTGGAAGGTTCTGCTCTAAAACTTATCACCACTGATGTCTTGTGCGCTGATCTGTGATTTTGGACCTGGGGTCAGCAGCCTCAGGTCCAAAATCAGCGACCAGCACACTCACCGGTATGTTTAGAATTCTCAGTTTCATGTGCCAGGGTATTGTTGTTGTTGTCTTTTTCTCAGCATTCGTACACAAAGTTTCATTTAGGGAACCGCTGGACAACACGCATGACATGCCATGTAAGCGCACATGCACTGATAAGCAAAGACCATAGACCTCGGCAGCCTCCATAACCCATTGCGCAAAGGCCATTGGGCCGACGTCGGCCGCCGTTGGCCCGCGCACGGCCGTGCGCGGGCCAACTATGGCCCGATGGCCTTTTGCGCATTGGGAGCTTGCTTATAATGATCAATGACAATTGCTGATGACTCTGCGCAAAAGACTTGAAGTTTCAGACGGGATACACTCTCTGCTGGCCCGCGTGGTCCAAACGCTCAGGCGAGTACCGCCCAGGGAAGGCAAAAGGCAGTACGTCTACTTTTGTGAAAAGCGAGATTTCCATTGTAATACAAAGAAAATCTCGCTTTTCTTTTACACAAGCGAGCTTTACGTTGTATTACATGAAATCTCACTCTAAGTGGACTTGCTGTATTTTGCCTTCACGCTACAGAGCACATAAACAGTACAATCTCTCCTGTCAAGTTCTATTATGTTAAACCATGAGTGGTGATGATTTTCGAGCCAATACTTGCTTTTGACACACAAATTCTGGCTCAGAGGCTCTGCCACCTACATCCTTATATAGTTTTAAGCCCAAAATAAAGTCCTGCATATGTGTCTGTTTTAGGTCCAAAAACAAAGCCTTGCATATGTGTCTGTTTTAGATCCAAACTACAGTTCTGCATATGTGTCTGTTTTAGGTTCGAAATAAAGTCTTGCATAGACGTCTGTTTTACATCCAAACTACAGTCCTGATCATGTGTTGGTTGTTGAGCTGGTGCCATTTTCATATCGTAGTTGTAAATGGCCAACCTCGTATCTCGTTACACCGACGATATGTTTCTCGTGTAGAGCAGGGCTCCGGACGTTCAGCCTTTGACGGGTGTTCAATCTTGGCGTAGACCTTGTATAGAGGGTCAATGAATCTTGGACACTTGAAATCAGGGAGCTTCACGTGGCACGTGCGGCGTGTTAGCCTGACGTCATCCCTCCTCCTACCCCCCCCCCCTCTCCCCCGTTCTCGAGGTATGCTGATAACCAAAAGAAACGCAACACTTTTTTTAATCATCACAAACATGAACTGTCACATTTCCTTTGGAATCGATGTTGATGAATGAATCATCGATTCCAAAAGAAATGCGACATTTTTTGGGAATCACCGAAAACGCGTTTCCGATGATTCCAACAATTTCGCATGTCTTTTGCTCGTCAGTATATGTACATCCATTTTGTTTTGTGTTGACCCTTCGTAATTTCATAATGGTGTGTGCTGGTCTCTGATTTTGGATCCCACAGCTTCGAGCTATAAGGTCCGGTACCACAGGCCACAAAAATGTATCTCTGTCCAAGATCAAGCACAGCAGTATTTCGTCTGAGCACAACAGTAGCACACAGGATTTTAGGAACAGAACAGGGTCCTCATTATACTTTTGGTGCAGACCAATTGAAAAGAAGTGACGCCTACACCAGAAAACTACAGCATTAAATTACACATCGCAAGAGGCATATATCCTCATGATCCCCCGCAGAATGCGGGGGCTCATGAGGATCTATGCCTCTTGCAAGACGTGCAGTGTTCACTGCTGACCATCAGTGAAAGATGTTCAGAGATTTCACGGGGGTTCCAAAAAAGGAGAGTGTCTGAAAATAAACCACTTTCCGAAGCCTGAGAAGTGTCGGAGACAGGTTTATCAATATTGCTACGCCGACAGTTCGGGTTCTTCTTCCCCCCGTCTGTGTCGCAATTTAGAAGGAAAACAGTTTTAGACTGATGCGTATTTGTCTCTCCGTTTTGGGTTTTGCCATTATTTTGGATGCAAAACATGTTTTTTTTTTTTTTTCGGTAAGCAAAAGGTCCTCTGGCCTGCCTTCGTTAGTCTAAGTCTGTTGGTCCGTGCGCAGATGAATGCGGGTCAACCATACTGCCAATGTCAGCCTAACGACCTTTTGCTCGTTGGGATATTACGACTGTGATAAAATCGGGTTTATACATTAGCTAATCATAAGTAACACCAATGTCTCCGGTTTCAGCGGATGCAGGAAAACAACTCTGAAGCTAATTGTCGAACATGATTACATTGTACATTCAACGTAAATCCCAACAAAGGAAAATAACACGGTAGGCGTGTTTCTTTTTTTGTCGGGATTTTTTTTCTTCTCATTTTACATGCTTGACATGTTCTGGATTTATTTATTTTATTTTATTTTATTTTATTTTATTTTATTTATTTATTTTATTTTATTTATTATTTATTATTTTTTACATTGTAAATTGTTTATCCAGTTTCGATAATGTAACGCCAGGAGAAAGAAAGTATAATTTGAGCAAGAGGCAAAGAACCTCATTAGCCCCCGCATTTGCGGGGCCTTATGAGGTTCTTTGCCTCTTGCAGTTGGGTGATGTGTTTTGCTGGCATTGAAGTTGTAATACATACACTGAACAAGGAGAGAGAGAGAGAGAGAGAGAGAGAGAGAGAGAGAGAGAGAGAGAGAGAGAGAGAGAGAGAGAGAGAGAGAGAGAGAGAGAGAGACTGAGAGAGAGAGAGAGAGAGAGAGAGAGAGAGAGAGAGAGAGAGAGAGAGAGAGAGAGAGAGAGAGAGAGAGAGAGAGAATAATAATAAGGGTTATTATATAGGAGCTTTTTCCCAATTCTGCGAATCGGCTCAAAGCACCGCGAACTGCACCCAGCAAGCACGCTCACGTGACACACACGCATTCACTCTGAAGACAAACACAGTACAAGACAAACACAGGACATTCACGTGGTGCGAAGGGTCAGTTCAGCTAATGAGGTTTCGGAAATTTTGATCGCTTGCATTTGAAATTAATAAAGTGGCCTGAAACCGGTACCATAGGGGAGGGTGAGGAAGAGCCGGAGTACCCGGAGAAAGAACCCCCGACGGTTCGCCCGAATTAACGGTGACACTTACTAGAGGAGAAAAGTCCGACGCCGGAACCCGGGAGAGAGAGAGAGAGAGAGAGAGAGAGAGAGAGAGAGAGAGAGAGAGAGAGAGAGAGAGAGAGAGAGAGAGAGAGAGAGAGAGAGAGAGAGAGAGAGAGAGAGAGAGAGCATCATCGACTGTCCAGGGGAGTGAATCCAGGAAAGGGGCAAGGGGAGAGAAGCGATCATTAATCACAGCCAGATTTGAATAACGAGGCTGCCGGCACCGGTCTGTCGACCAATGGGGACGCAGGAATCAATAAGTACGTCAGATGCTGGATAATCCCGCACTTCATATTACACACGTGGATTCACCACGAATTTGTCATACAGATCCACACAGCACAGCAAAAATGCGAAAAGATCTCGCACGAAAGCAATTCGATTTTTTGTCTAACCCGGCCTTTGACTGTCAAAAGAAATGTCACCTTTTATGTTGCCTTACGTCTAAATCAGAAAAGACAAGACCGTTCTATAATTACATCCCATGTGGAATCGTCCCGCCGTCCAAATAAGATTTTTAAAAAGTGTGAAATTTAATCGTTCCTTTGACAGAAAAAACAAGGAAGGATAGAATAAAAATAGCATGCACTCGAAATGTATTCTAGCTTGCATTGATCTGTGAAGATTGTCCAGGTCAGCGTCAACTTTTGCGCCCTCCTGTACACCATGCGGATGCCTGGTGAGTAAAAGGTCCTCGGGCCGAGGACCGTTTGCAAACCAATTGGGTTTATTATTCTTCGCAAGTCTATGTCCATGCAAATTCCCCGATACGCAAAAAAGGCCACTGGGCCGACGTCGGCCCGATGGCCTTTTTGTGCTTTGCGTCACCAGTACAAGTAACACGATCGCGAATAGCGCGGTCTGGCTCTTTGGCTTCCGGGTTCCTCGATATACTGAGGCTGACATGTACATGTACATTTCTGGAGCAGTAAGGAATCACCGACCATTCCATATCCTCTGTCCACGCCAGCGGCCATCTTGACTCACTGTCTGATCAAAGCACTCGCTGACCGCTGTTGCCCATGTAGTGTCCGCATAAATCGGTGACATTTTAACCCCTTCAGTTCCGGGACACGGCGAAACCATCACAGATGTAAGAGACATAGATCCTCATGAGCACCCCCAGCAGTTGCGTGGGCTCATGTGGGTCCATGCCACTTGCTATGGCAATTTATGGCCCTCACGGAGAAACGGTAATCTCAGTGATCTGCCATAGCTTCAGTAACAGGAGTTATGCCCGCAGCAATAAAAAGGTGAAAGGGGAATGCATAATTCGTATAGTGTCTGCAACCTGACATGCAAGAGATCTTCGGGTCTACGTCACCTTGGCCAGATAAGAGTGATGTAGGCAGAGAACTCTTTGCTCGCCATGCGGGAATGACGTACTTCACTGGAGAAGTTTTGGGTCACCTTATGCGACGCGATTCAGACCAAAAGACGTCTGAAATTTTCTAACAATGTACTGTTTGATAATTCTCGAGGACTGTGTCCTAAACAATCGCTCGCCTCTCCGCATCAGCAATACATTTGATTCGAATGCATTTGATTTGAATCTGCATCAAAAGTAGTCGTGTTGCAAAGAGGCAAATGATCCAGATGGACACGTCAGATTTTCTGAGTTGTTCAACAATACCCTGTGTGCTTTTACACCCAGGCTCATACAATTAACCCGTTCCCTGCCGAGGAAACAGTGAACACAATCCAACTGCAAGAGACTGACATAGATCCTCATGAGCCCCCGCAACTGCTCATGAGGATCTATGCTTCTTGCTGACACATTGATGCTGAATTAACAAAGATTTCAGAAAGAAGACCTGCGTCCACTGGCAGTTATGGGGTTAAACATTTTAAATAATCTCCCGCATTTACAGTCACAAATCGAGCTAGTATGGTGGGTTTGTCTCCAGCAAGTCTGATTTGGCGCTGGAAGTCATAGAGCGCTTTTGGTTCTGCGATTCTCAGTACAAAGTGCCCTTTCATGTTCGGACCAGACGTGACTTAGAGACATGCATCAATCATCCGCGACCTCAGAGCACCGACACACTCAGAACGGCAGCCAGATTCTCCGTCGCAGAACTGCCCTGAAATACGTCCCTGAGAGAGATGAAATGAAATGAATCCTTGGCTGGTAGGTCGTTTGGTTTGGCTTACGCTGCCCACACTGAGACAATGCGGCTAATTGCCTCTCTAAAGCAGGGAATGTACACACACAAGGTATTTGCAAATTTCCGGAATGTCTTCTTAGTGTCGGGTCCAGTTTCGGTCGACAAACATAATTAATGACCTCGATGGTTAGATTATGTACTTTTAAAAAATAAATTCACTAGATCTGAATTTAAGGGGAAAAAAACACAAGATGATAAAGTAATGTGTAAAAATAGTTGTGGTTAACTCACTCGAAACGTGCCGCCTCCGGATACGCGGTTTTAAGCCGCATATCCGGAGGCGACACGTCTTGAGTGAGTTAATTGGTTGTTGCAATTGCGTTAACTCATTAAAGGTGCCCCACATCATTAGCTGTCCCCGGCGACGCTATACGACACTTTTACAGCTACTGAATGAGTTAACAAATTCGAGACGTGGTGAATTCGGATACGCGGCTTTATGCCGCTTATCCGAATGCAGCACATCTCGAATGAGTTAACAGCCAGTGTACCCATCCGCCCTACAGTGTATTCCTTGAACAGTGCATCTGAATGTCACCCACAGTTACGGTTAATCTTAAATACCGCTGACAATGCACAACAATGTCTCCAGTAAGCAAAACGTCCTCGGACCTACATCGGTCGCAACTGCCTTGAGTACATTCGTTGGTTTGGACTGTCTTCACCGTAGAAAGTGTAAGTGCGCACTGAAAGTGCCATCCACCGCAGTGAACAAACAGTACTACTCTTAATCCGAAACTATACAGACCTAGACCCAGTCGGCAGAATGTCATCGGGCCAATGTGCGCAAGCCAGCTAAGGCTGAGGTCGGCCTGAAGATGTTTTGCCTCAGCGGGATTGTACGAATATGATAACGTATATACCCTATCCACGCGACAGCTAATAACAGGCAATACGAGCTGGCATGACCTCACGTACTGCTGCGGTGAAACAGATTTATCAGAGAGAATCAGTTGCAACGTACTGTCCAAATACCCAGCATGCAAAAGGCTATCGGTTTCGATGTCAGCCGCAGCGGGCCCGCGCACAGTCGTGCGCGGGCCCGCTGCGGCCGACTTCGGCCCAATGTTTTTTTTTGCGTACTGGGTAGAGGCATTGCAAAATGCAACACCATTCCAACTAGCCGCAGTTCAACATCAGTTTTCCTCTCGTTCAGCCAGAGGCACGGTAACATTTGAATCGTTCACCGGAACACAGTGAAATATTGTCTTCCTTTCGTTCAGTCAGAAGCACTGCGACAAATGAATATCACCCAGCCGGTTGCAGGGTAACACGCATCTCGTCCAACAGGAAGCCTTTAAGGTATTGTTCTTCTTGTTCATTTATAAGCACTGTAACATTTGAGTCGTCCAACCATAAAATAGTGCAACATGGTCGTTTAGCTTGTATAAGCACATAGTTTTTCCATATTTTTTTCCATAACAATATAGTCGTTTCGTTTGAACATTTGAATCTCGTCCAACCAGAAATACTGTAGAATTTGAATGTGCGTCCAATCAGATGCACTGTTACGTTTTAATGTCGTGTCCATTCAGAAACACTGTAATAATTATATGAATGTCTTTCAATCAGAAACACTGTTACATTTGATTGTCGTCCAATCAGAAGCACCGTTACGTTTAAATCTAGTCCAGAAGCACTGTAACATTTGAATGCCGTCCAATCAGAAGCACTGTTACGTTTGAATGTTTTCCAATCAAAAGCACTGTTACATTAAATCTAGTCCAGAAGCACTGTAACATTTGAATGCCGTCCAATCAGAAGCACTGTTACGTTTGAATGTCGTTCAATCAGATGCACTGTTATATTTAAATCTAGTCCATTCAGAAGCACTGTAACATTTGAATGTCGTCCAATCAAAAGCACTGTTACGTTTAAATCTAGTCCATTCTGTAACATTTGAACCGTCAAACCAGACACAGCGTAACGTAATCACGCCCAACCAATATAGAGCTGTGGGTCGTCGTGGGACCAAAAGCCTGCCAGTTCCTGTCACGGTATACTCTGGTGTCTACTGTATATGTTGTGGCGGCTATGACTGCAATCATCCATCATGTATCCTCCCCCCCCCCCCCCCCACCTTTTTTTTCCGTTATTCAGGTCTCGGGATGTTTCACTTAACCCTTCTGTGCATGCAACCACAGGTACTGTTTACACTACCGGCGGCAACGCTATTCGACACTTCCCCAGCTCAGTTTCAATGAGTTAAATTACATTTACTTAACACCAATAGGAGATAGATAGCCGGTTATAGCGTATTGTAGAAGTGTCTCGTTAGTTTGTCTTCTGAGGTGATCGACTGTGATAGTTCAAACGTTTAGAGTTCTAGATTGCCTTGGTTCCGGGACTGACTGCCCAGGCGCCAAGTTAATCAGGCATTGCCCATGAACTATCACGATCGATCACCCCAAAGGACAAACTAATCAGCAGCCGGCATATAGATGTATAAGAACACTCCTCAGTCGTACACTATATAGTGTTAGAGAACTATCCATCTCTCGTGCCTGGGATCAGTTGCATGAGTGAGCTTAGTCTATATAGCGAAGCATCTTGCTTAGAGGCTGGCGAAGGACTAAGCTCACTCATGCAACTGGCCCCTGGCGTGTTAGGATGTGATCTGAAAAGTGTTAAGAGATCTTAGGGAGCTGCAGCAGCAGGTCTCCATCGATCTCCAAATCATATTCGTCCTCGCCCAGGCAGTAACCCGCAGAGGCCGCCACGAGGAAGATTCCAGTACGCAAAAGGTCATCGGACCCACGTCGTCGTCCGCCGGTCCGACGATGGCCGACTTCGGCCCGACAGCCTTACGCTTACTTGGATGTCTAAAATCGTATTTGCTTTGGCCGGTGCGGTCTTCCGCTTCGGTGAGCATAAGGTTAGTGGGTAATCCGCTGACGCCAGAGTGCCGAGAGGTCAGAGTGACACATACTATTATTATATTGATCACTACGTGCTGGTCTATGATTTTGGTCCCTTACTGCTGCAGCAGAAAGGTCCAATATCACAGACCAACACACTCAGCTCATCCGCACGAGGACTGCGGAACTGAATCTTGTCGCACTCATAATGGCATGGCTGTGGTTGGCTGTCTTTCTCTGTGTTCAGCTGACATTAAACTTACACCTAGATTTTGTTTTGAATCTGTCTACGTCCCTTGTCACAGCTAAGTCTACAAAATTGTTATTAATTTGAAATTCTGTCACACAGGGCTCGTAAGAATCATCGCGTCCTTGCTGAATGAGATCGGCTTCAGTTGTTTCTAAAATTTAGTGTGCTAATTCAGACTGAGCTAACGGCTGCTAGAGGAAAGATCGCTGTTGAAAGAGAGAGAAGTGCACGCTTAAACCTGAATGTCTTCCCTTCATCTGAGGACGCAATTGGTTTGATCTCTGATCAGCAAGAGGTATAGATTTTCATGAGCATCTGCGGCCATCTTGTTGATGGGTTGTCTAAGCAAATAACCCCTTCACTGCCAGTGGGCTCAGCTTGTGTTTTGGAAGTCATTGTAAAATTAAGGTCTAAGATCTGCATCTGTCAAAAGTATATGGACACAAAGTGGTTCCAGTAAGAAGCATAGATCTTCCGCGATTTCGGGGGCTCGTGAGGATCCATACCTTTTGCAGTCGGGTGGTGTTCAGTTTTCGGAAGATTGAAAGGGTTAAGGCTTGCAACTCGCAGCAGACAATTTGTCACGTGCTAAATGGCCTACCGAAACTGTCCGCGATGTACCTTCAAAAGCTTGAATCTTGGAATCAAAGGGAGACAACTGTAGTGGACTGACTTGAGAGTAAGATAATTCTCCGATCACATTAACCCCGTTACTGCCACCTGACGCATATTTTGCTCCTGAAATCATTGTTCATTCAACGACAGAAGATCATAACCGTCCAAGGAACATGGAAAGATGGTCTCAAAAACGGATCGCAACTGACAAGAGGCATGTGGAGGTTGGATTCCAACTTTTTGGGGGGACCTTCAACCTGACACAAAAGGTCTACCGACGCTAGATTTGTTTTCCTGTTTCTGGATTTTTGTTTTGAGTGGAATAAATTATTTTACAATAACACTTTTAAAATCAAATGTTTGCATTTCAGTTTTATCTGTCGTTTTGTGTGTAAAACGAAGCAGCGACAAAAACCGGTAAATGCAAACTATACTGTATAGTGGAAAAACCCACGCTACTTACTAGGAAAAATACACCGCGTTCTAAGTCTAGTATAGGTCCGTAGTTTCTCCTTCTTGAACTTGATCTTGCTGAAAGTAAATTTCGTCCATAAGAGGCATAGATTCTTATGAGGCCCTGCGGCCGCAGGGCCTCATGAGAATCTATTCCTCTTGCCGTCAGAGGCACACCATATTTACACCCTCAAACAGACGTGGTGCACGTGGGTTAAGACATGGCCTGTTCTTGTACTTCTTCTTCGTGACGCTGGCTCTGACGGATGGTGATCGATCCAGGCCTACGTCCAACCCACAATTAAACCCTCAATTTCAGGCACATCTGGAGCAAAAACATCACGCAGCAAGAGTCCTAGATTCACATGTGCTCTTGCGAATGCAGGGGCACATGTGAATCTAGGATTCTTGCACGTGGAACGTAATGATGGAGCAGATTCTGCGCGGAAAGAACCCGGCGTCCGTTTGTTCAAAAGATCAGTAATTGCTCCCACAGTCTAATTGTTCCGCGGATCAGACTACCCCTCGTCCGGCGTTTAGTAGTCCGCGGTACGGTACGGCAATGTGGGGCACACGCGAAAAGAGACTGAAAGGCAGTGTGCTTGCTTGTAGTCCTAAAATACAGCCAAAAAAAGGTGAACGCCATACGTTTAAAAAGCAAGGAAATAAGCAACGAAGAGAGAATCAAGACCCAAAAAAGCTGACCGCCAAGCGCGTAAAAAGTAAAGAAATAACCAACGAAGAGAATCTAGACCTGAAAAGGTGACCACTCAGCGTGTAAAATCATTGCCAAGAAATTCCCAACAAAGGAAGAAATACGATTAGAAAGGAGGGGTACACAATAATTCATTCAAATGCTATAGTTTCGGTTTACGGTGAAGTAACGTATATTGTGTTGTGAATGTCTGAACGACAAAAGAAACGCGCTTCGTAAGAACTAGGATTGAAATGTTTGGCCTTGGTCTTCCGAAGAGTGTTTCTTGCTTTCCTGTTTATTTCCTTATCCAGTTAACCCTTTGACTGTCGGTAGCGCTTTTTGTCGCGATGGTTCCTGTTGGAATCATCGCGACAAAAAGTGCTACCGATAGCCAAATGGCTAATGTGGGAAGAATTCGTCTCTACACAAACCACACTGGCATTATGCGGTTCGGATCGAGAGAGGTATCCGGTGTGCCGGGATATGATTTGTGGGAAGACGAAAGATTTCCTATCATTTTATAGACGGATGCAACCGGTGTGCCCACATATACATTTACAAAGCCATTTACAGCTATTAGATCAGAACGACATACCATTAGGACACTATCGGCACTGAATTGCCTTACGATTGACTTTGGACCCGCGTTGTTTTTTTCAGTCATTGATTCAGTCTGTATTTAATATCCAAACAAAAAAACTCCTATTGGCGTAAAACAATGGCCAAAACTGCCACGATGAAATCCCACTGAGGAATCCAAAACGAAAATGAACGTAACAAGATTTACTCATTCCGAAAAATATGTCACGCGTTCAACTGTTTAATTTCTTTGTGTTTGGCGATTGTTTCAGAACGTATGAAACAATCGCACAAAACATAAAGAAATTAAACAGTTGAACGAGTGACAGATATTTTTCGGAATTAGTAAATCTTGTTACGTTCGTCTTCGTTTTCGATTCCTCAGTGGGATTTCATTGTGTGCATGAGGAAATGCAGTTTTGGCCATTGCTTTTTTGTTTGGATATCATTGTTGTTATTTTTGCTTCGTGTATTCAGCCTGAATGTGTAAGAGAGATTCACACACACACACACACACACACACACACACACACACACACACACACACACACACACACACACACACACACACACACACACAGAGAGAGAGAGAGAGAGAGAGAGAGAGAGAGAGAGAGAGAGAGAGAGAGAGAGAGAGAGAGAGAGAGAGATTAGGAATCTTTTTTTTTTATTCAGGATAAAGCTATTAGGCAACTCAATCCCTGTCTTACAAGCTGTCTTGTAAACAAAACAGAACATAACAGGAAAAGAAACACAGCATGCAAATAATAATGATAATAATAATAAAAAGAAAAATTACGGAAAAAACACAATAGGTGAATTATTGAAAGGAGAAAAAAAAATGCAATGGAGAATTCGTAACTGCCACCAATGCAAAAGGCAGGGGAAATAAATGAGT
>BTPG01000002.1:219209957-219219957 GCA_036245525.1 Semisulcospira habei | reverse complement strand
TCGCGGTGGCTTAGTGGTTTTGGTTCAAACGTTATTGCGAGACATCACCATCGTCATGGGCGATTTTAATGCCAAAATAGGGGAGGACAACAGCGGATACGAAGAGGTGATGGGGAGACAGGGACTAGGGGAAATGAGTGAGAACGGGGAGAGGTTTGTAGACTTTTGTGCTCTAAACAGACTTGTCATTAGAGGCAGCATCTTCCCACACAGAAGAATACACAAAGCAACTTGGGTCTCACCTGACCATACTACAGAGAACCAAATAGACTATATCTGCATCAGCAAGAAATTTAGAAGATCCCTTCTAGATGTTCGAGTGAGGAGGGGAGCAGCTCAAGTTAAAGAAAAGCCGCACAGAGACAACAAGAAGACAGCGCTATAATGTAGGCCTCCTGAGAGAGACTGGAGTGAGAGAAGAGTTCAAACTGGTGCTGTCCAACAGGTTCCAAGCGTTACAGGAGCTAGTAAACGAAGAGGAGGCGGTCACCACAGATCAGGAGTGGAAGGCAGTTAGAGAGGCGCTGAACTCAACCTGCAAAGACAATGTAGGGTTCAGGAAACACCATCACAGGGACTGGCTGTCGGCACAGACCTTGAAGAAGATAGAAGTGAGGAAGCAGAAGAAAGCAGTTGTCAACAACAGTCGCACGAGAGCAGCTAAAGCAAGGGCACAGGAGGAATACTCGGAAGCCAACCGCGAGGTGAAGAGGAGTATCAGGGCAGACAAGAAGGCCTACACAGACAGCCTGGCAGCAGAGGCAGAAAAGGCAGCAGGCAGCGGCAACATGAAACAGCTATACATTACCAGAAGATTGTCAGGCAAGTATGGCCATACAGAAAGACCAGTAAAAGACAAAGAAGGCAAGCCTATTGCAGACAGAACAGACCAACTCGACAGATGGGCCGAGTATTTTGAAGAATTACTGAACAGACCCACCCCACCCGACCCCCCAGACATCCAGCCAGCAAAGACTGACCTACCCATCAGCTGTGACAGACCCAGCCGGGAAGAGATCAGAAGAGCAGTGGCATTTTTTAAGAAGGCAAAGCAGCAGGGCCAGAAGGCATCCCAGCGGAGGCTCTGAAAGCAGACCTAGAGACAACAGTAGAGCTGCTGTATCCATTGTTTGGAAAGATCTGGGAAGAGGAGGTGATGCCGGCTGACTGGAAAGAGGGGTACCTAATCAAGCTTCCCAAGAAAGGCGACCTCAGCAAGTGTTCCAACTACAGAGGAACCACCTTGCTGTCAGTACCAGGAAAGGTCTTCAACCGGATCATCCTGGAGAGAATGAAGAACTCCGTCGACCCCCAGCTGAGAGACCAGCAAGCAGGATTCAGAAGAAAACGTTCATGTACAGACCAGATCGCCACTCTCCGCATCATCGTGGAACAGTCTCTGGAGTGGAGCTCCCCGCTGTACGTCAACTTTGTGGATTACGAGAAAGCATTTGACAGCGTGGACCGAGAGACTTTGTGGAAACTCCTATGACACTACGGTGTACCCACAAAGCTCGTCTGCCTGATCAAGAGCAGCTACGATGGCATGACATGTCGCGTGATCCCCGAAGGGCAGTTCACCAGGGAGCTTCAGGTCAGAACCGGCGTCTGCTGTCTCCGTTCCTCTTCCTACTGGCCATAGACTGGGTCATGAAGAGGACCACTGAGCAGAGAAGAAGCGGAATACAGTGGACACTGTGGACTCAGCTTGACGACCTCGATGTTGCAGACGACTTGGCTTTACTGTCCCACACTCATCAACAAATGCAGGACAAGACCACGAGGCTTGCTGACATCTCGTCCCAAGTGGGCTTCACCATCCACAAACAGAAAACAAAGACAATGAGGCTAAACGCAACCAGGGAAGAACCAGTCTTGCTTGCTGGCACCCCGTTGGAGTAGGTAGAGTCCTTCGCCTATCTCGGGAGCATCATCGACAAAAAAGGCGGCACTGATGCAGATGTCAGAGCACGAATCGGTAAAGCAATAGCAGCCTTTCTTCAGTTGAAAAAAGTGTGGAGTTCCACTGAGAGAGCTGTCACAACACACCAAAGTCCGGATTTTCAACTCAAACGTAAAAGCAGTTCTCCTATATGGAGCAGAGCTTTGGAGGTTGACAAAAACCACAGTCAACAGAGTACAGATCTTCATAAACAGTTGCCTTAGAAGAATCTTGAAAATCCACTGGCCAGAGAAGATCAGCAACGTCAGACTCCGGTAGAGAACAGAGCAGATAACAGCAGAAAATGAAATTGGGCGAAGAAGATGGGGATGGATTGGTCACAGTCTGAGAAAGCCATCTTCCAGTATCACTAGGCAGGCATTGTCATGGAATGCCCAAGGAAAGAGGAAAAGAGGCAGGCCGAGAAACACCTGGCGTCGAGACCTCCAAGCAGACATCAAGAGACTGGGAACACCTGGAGTAAAATCGAAGGCGAAGCACAGGACATGCTCGGTTGGCAGATGGTTACCGGCACAGACGTTGTTTGAGTTATGGTTTTGCATTATATTGGAGTCAAAGACAAAATGCGTTCATAAGGCTGGCAGGCGCTGTCATTCGTGTCCATATCTTTATTAGACGCATATACGCATCTTCTAGGTATTTCCCCCTAGATAACAGTACTGCGTCATAGATCATGAACTTTAGCTGTTATACATTCGCGTGCTATAGAATGTTTCCTTTTTTAAATTAACACGTTCGAGACGTGCTGCATTCGGATACGCGGCAGTATGCCGCGTATCCAGATGCGGCACGTCTCGAATAAGTTAAACATGTTAGTGTTAAACAATATCTTTGCTGCGGCTGGTCCTTACAAGGGTGGACAATTGCGGACGTCTAGCCGACTCAGTCAGTTAGTGTGGATGCAGACGCGATCGAGTCTAACATCGGCCCCTGTTCTGCCTCCGCTCGTACTTTATTCCACAACCACCAGCCATTTGCCAACGGCGTAGATCATCATCATCTCAAGCTGCAAGAGCTCTCGAGAATCCACGCCCCTGATTTGGTGCAATTTACACCCGGGCTTTTGCAGAGGCGAAGATCCGTGTTGAGTTTTACTTCTGGTCGCTGGAACTGGAAAGGTCAGCCCCTTGTTGAATGGGTACAGATTTCTTTCGCAGACTAAAAAGCGGTGACGGTCTCCGCCAGAGAAGACGTATATAAATTGATTGTCAGCAAGAGGCATAGATCCTCTTGAGCCCCCGCAGAATGCGGGGGCTCATGAGGATCTGTGCCTCTTGCTGTAGAATCTAATTCCCTGAGGGAGTGGATTTATGGGCAAACGGCCGGCCGAGACGGATTCGACTCCTAGATGCAGATGGTCAAGCCAACGGGTCATCAGATCCGGGGACGGGCCCGCCGCCTGCCCAACTTCCGTCTGCCAACGACATAGAACCTCATGAGCATTAGCAATCTGCGGGGACTCATGACAGTTTTTTCATTCTGTGTGGCAGTGCTATTTCGATTGTATTTTGCATTCATCTCTTATCCTTCTTACTGAGCGGGTCGATCATGTGTTGTTTGTTTGTTGTTGTTGTTTTTTCTCAGTAAGTTTTTCTTTAACCCTTTACAGCCTCAGGCTGACTATTTTCAAAGCTGCTTATGGTCCTATGAAGAAAGATTTACAGATTAGGAGATAGATTAACCATTTTAGTTCAATAGTTGGGTCAGAATAGCTTGGCTCCTGAGGCGCCAAGCTATTCTAGCATCACCCTTGAACTATCCTAGTCAAATTCATTTCCAGCGATAAGGACGACGAGGGTTAATTTATGGCTGTACAGAAATGGAGTGACCCAGTGAGCGATTGGTCTTTCGGCCGACTCAGGCTGACTGACGTCGGCCAGAGGAACATTTGCCCACAGGAGACTCTCCGCGCCCAAACATTGTTATGATCTCACGGTGTGAGCTCTACGTCCGGGACGTTTCGTTTCAACGTGGTTTATATTGTGAACTTTGGCGAAATGCTGCAGAAGCCGACCTAGCTATAAATAACGATTTCCCGAAACAAATCACGTGGATAAAGAATATCCTGATCGAACGCTGAATCCGCCGCTAACGAACTCTTCAGCATTACTGTGTTGTTGTTTGTTTGTTTGTTTGTTGTTGTTTTTGTTGTTGTTGTTGTTGTTGTTTTTGGTTTGGTTTTTTTGTTGTGTTTTTTGTTTTTGTTTGTTTTTTGGGTTTTATTGTTTTTTTTTGTTTGGTTTTTTTTTGTTTGTTTTTTATTTATTTTATTTATTTATTTATTTATTTTATTTTTTTAATTTATTTTTTTATTTATTTATTTTATTTTATTTATTTTTTTTTTTGGGGGGGGTGGTTGTGGGTTTTTTTTAAACCAAGGTTTGCTGGTCTTTTGACTGATTTACTTGAGTTTGGGAGCAACATTACGATATTGGTCGTCTTGTTGTGTGATGTAGAACGCTTGATACAGCCGAAAAATGACGTTGGTTTTCAGTATAATGCAGATGTCATCCTGATTCTCTTCAAAAACAACATCAACAACAACAACAACAACAACCTCAACACTTAACTGCCAAGCAAAAACAGAAACAATCCGAGCGCAAGACAAATAACAACAATACAACAGCCTCTGCGTAGACATTATCCCAGCACGCCAAAGGTTGTCGGGCCTATGTTGGCCGCAGTGGACCCGCGCACAGTCGTGCGCGGGCCCACTGCAGCCGACAAAGGCCCGATAGACTTTGCGTATTGTGATGACCCCATCGTCAACTGCACGCCTGAAGAGCTAACTAGAGCCAATAAAAACAAATGTATGTAAATTTATGCCTCGTACCGCTGCGTGGGCGGTATTCGTTGCAACGGACGTAGTGTTTCTTACAGTTGACGGCGGACACAAATAAACTGAGAAACTCCAGCCTGTGCAACACGATTTTTATCTCCAAAATTCATATCTCATTCAAACTGTGGTCCAAATGATCAAATGCTGGAGTAGTCCTCTGAAAACTACATTACACAATTCTGGAGACAGATCGAGCATAGTTCATGGGTGTTGCCAGAACAGCCCGGCCCCTAAAGGGCGCCAGGCTGTTCTTCCATCACCTCGAACTTTTACGGTCGATCATTAATGGTAGTAGCGTGTCGGGGCTCCATTGGTTAATTTGCTACAGGTGTTTTTTGTTGTTGTTGTTGTTTGTTTGTTTGTTTGTTTGTTTGTTTGTTTGTTTGTTTGTATGTATGTTTGTTTGTTTGGGGGTTTTTTGGTTGTTGTTTTTTTTTTTGGGGGGAGGAGGTTTGCGGGGGGGGGGGGGGGGGGGTATACTTGGGCAAAAAATCCCCATGAGCCGGAGCAGCCGTACTTTAATCCTGTTCGCTGCAGATAAAAAGCGACCACAACCCAACTGCAAGAGGCATAGATCCTCCTGAGCCCCCGCAGTTTTGCTGAAATCACTTCGTATCCATGTTTCTTAGACGGCCGGCGATCTTCGACGTTGAATTTACAGTGATTTCAAGAACACGGCCTGCGTCTGCTGGCGATGAAGTGGTTGAAAATGTAAACTCTTTTTGTGTGTGTGTGGTTTAACTGACTTGCGCATGCAGCGACCGAAACTGCAAGCTGTATTATTGGCTGCATGCAGAGAAGGCTTGGAAACCTCCGACTACATTAAATCAAATGGAAACAAGATCACATTTAAACGAATGCGCATGCTCTGTCCAATCTCCACGGTAACAATGCCTTTCACAAAAATTTTGGAGCGATCGTAAGATGGTGCAGTTTATTGACCAACACGACGGATCTCCGTATTACAAAACACGAGGTCAGAAAGTCAGCTTCGGTGTTATGTGTTTGGTTAACGCATTTAAAAGTAAATCAGTGGAAACAAAGACCCAAAAGGGAGAATATCAAGCTTGTAGAATGCAAAGAAATAACCAACAATGAAAAAAAAAAAACACGATTTAAAAGAAACTTGTTTCTTTCTTTATACGTTAGTTCTTATCCAGTCGTGTTTGTTTTCCTGCAACAGGATGTCGGATACCACGGTTTTTGCCCAAAATCGGGTGTTCGGTGCTTGTTTGTAGTTCTTATATTTCATTTTCTGCGACTTCGACTTCATTTCCGGAATCGAAAGTTTGTAATAGATAACTTTAATTCACGTAGTAGAGTCACTAGATCGCTGATCGATTTGAAATGTGTGAGAGTTGGATTTACGTCATCGCTTTCTGCGTAGCGTGGTCAGCTGTGACTGATGTCAGTATTATTTGCGCAGTATCGACGGCAGTACCTCACGTCATCACTATCTGTGCAGCATTGATGGATATAATTGACGTCATAACTATTTGTCAAGCATCGACGACGATGATTGACGTCGTCACTATTTGTGTAGCATCGACGGCTGTGCTGTCAGGTTTTGTGCATCGATGACTGCCTTCGTAGTTCCAGCCGGAGGTGACCCTGGACAAACAAGAGTTGTTGCCAAGTCGATGGGAGGGGGGCTGCTGGTCTAGTCAGCCGACACTGTGACAACCTGCTACTCTTGAGGAACACAGATATTAATGAACATAAAGTAAGCTTGCAAGAGGCATAGATCCTCAGATAGAGAGGCTCAAGAGCATGCATGTCTTTTGCAGTTGGAATGCCTGAGCTTCACCTGGGTCGTGCTGGTGACGTCTAGTGGACAGAAGATCACAGGCGGTTCTGCTGCCTCACATCGACCATGTCTTTGTGCCCATCGACTGTGACCATCTCTCTCTCTCTCTCTCTCTCTCTCTCTCTCTCTCTCTCTCTCTCTCTCTCTCTCTCTCTCTCTCTCTCTCTCTCTCTCTCTCTCTCTCTCTCTCTCTCTCTCTCTCTCACACACACACACACACACAAACACAAACTGAAGCCCTTCACTGACTTTGAAACCAGAAAATTATTTTATTATGCACATATTCAGTCCCACATTAATTATGCTTCGACGGTGTGGGATGGCTGTAGAGATGTACATTTTAAAAGACTGAACTCCTTACACAGAAGAGCAGCGAAATTAATTTTAGCTGATCCTACTTTGACAACGGATGATAAGATTCACAAAGCGGGACTTCTTTCTCTCAAGAATCAGTTTGCATTCAACAAAGGTGTTCTCCTTTTCAAGATTCGGAATGACAACACTCCGGAATATCTAACCCAGCTGCTAGTCCGGTCACAGTCCCGCTATGGCGATACAAAAAGAGTGTATGTAGTACCCAAAACCAGAATAGACTTATTTAAAACCAGTCTAGCATTCTCAGGGGCGACTTTGTGGAATTCCCTTCCATCCCACACGAAGACCACTCCAACGGTATCATGTTTCAAGAAAAGTCTTTTTAAACATTTATCTTCGCAGCCATAACTATCTTCAAGCTTTGCTTTCTATACGTAGATATCATTGTTAGTAATGTACACATTCTACTGCTGTGTATGTATAGTGCTGCTGTGTTGTTGCTTTTTTTTTTTCTTCCTTACCATTGCTCCAACTCCCCCAACACACCGTAGGCGTTGGTCCTATAAACATGTATTAATGCTCTGGCATTGTTAATATCTTTACCGTTGTAAAATAAAGATTAATTGATTCATTGATTCTCTCTCTCTCTCTCTCTCTCTCTCTCTCTCTCTCTCTCTCTCTCTCTCTCTCTCTCTCTCTCTCTCTCTCTCTCTCTCTCTCTCTCTCTCTCTCTCTCTCTCTCTCTCAAACAGTTGGTCACTAAAGCAAGAAGAGTAACTGCCAATTCCTCAACATTGATCGACCATATCTACACAAACAACAAGACTAGAGTACTAGGGGTGCAGGTGCCCGAGGTTGCTATTAGTGACCATTACCCCGTCTGTTGTAGGTGGGCTCTGAAAGGTAACCGACGACCCAAAAATCACCAACACATCCCTTTTAAATTCAGATCTTATAAACACTTTAACAAAGATGTTTTCCTATCGGATCTCTGTCAAGTGTGTTTCAGTCACGTTTACAATTACACGGATCCCAATACTGCGCTTGCAGAATGGTATGAGCTTTTTCTAAGTGTACTGGATAAACATGCACCATACCGAGAAAAACGTGTAAAAAGTGCACAACCTCCTTTGTGGTTAAATAAAGATATCAAGGATGCTATGCCACTTCGTAATGAATTTAAAAAGCACAAGGAATTTTATGCCTGTCGTAAACAGCGAAATAAGGTAAAGTGTCTTGTTCGTGAAGCCCAAAAGTGTCACTTTAAACGGATCATTGATGAGAAAAGGGACAGAGTTACAGTGTGGCGCGCCCTTAACACATTTACAAAATCTATAAAAAAAAAAAATAAAAAAAAAAAGCCGGCATGCACCAGTGTCTCAGCGGATACATTTAATACACATTTCCTATCTGCTGCTGATGTCCTATTACAAAGTTGTCCAAACATGTCACAGATATCAGACGTACTTGATAAATTCTGTGCCGAAAAGCTCAAGTCAAGTATTTTCAACATTCCTGTTAAAACGGTTTATGACGTTGGTAAAACTATATCTCAGATAAAAAAATTGAGAGATCAACTGGTCATGACGGCATTAGTACTGCAATACTAAAACTAGCTCTCCCATATGTCGTTGATTCTCTGACGTATATTTACAATCTTTGTATTCGACAGGGAACATTGCCGTCCAGCCTAAAGAAAGCAAAAGTCAT
The DNA here is from genome assembly GCA_036245525.1 of Semisulcospira habei. Classification (NCBI taxonomy): domain Eukaryota; kingdom Metazoa; phylum Mollusca; class Gastropoda; family Semisulcospiridae; genus Semisulcospira; species Semisulcospira habei. The sequence continues at coordinate 219,211,323 of BTPG01000002.1, read as the reverse complement.
TCCTTTGCCCAAAACTAAAGATCTTTCTGAGCCAAATAACTTTAGGCCCATTTCCTTACTTTCGACTTTGTCGAAACCAATAGAAAAACATATTCACCATCATTTACAGCAGTTCCTGGAAAATCATCAAGTTTTACACCCCTTGCAAACAGGCTTTCGACAACGCCATTCTTGTCATACAGCGCTGATTCATCTGATTGATAGATGGCTCTATGCAATGAACAGACTGCAAACGACAGGGACAGTATTCTTAGATTTTAGCAAAGATTTCGACTTAGTCAATCATAATCTACTTATACAGAAACTTTGATAGGCTTAGTAGCAATGCTGAGGCGTTTTTTCAGGCATACCTAGAGAATAGAACTCAAATTGTTCTTGTAAATGGCAAACAATCTGCAGAGGGTATAATTCGTCGTGGTGTGCCACAGGGATCAATACTCGGCCCCTTATTATTTTTTCTTTTTATAAATGATCTTCCTTTACATATTTCTCCCACTGGAGTCACCTGCAGCCTTTTTGCAGATGATGGCACATTAGACTTTTCTGATGCAAATGTTTTCAGTGTCAACCTCACCCTTCAGCAAAGTCTAAATGTTACATCAAAATGGTGTGCTGATAATTTCATGATTCCAAACACTGGTAAAACAAAGTGCATGCTCGTCGCCACCAGACAAAAACATCAGCTTTGTCCCCCTCCTTTGAACTTGTTTCTGGGGTCAGAACAAATTCAGCAAGTTAAAGAACATCGAGTATTTGGCACACACATTGATAACTGTCTCAGCTGGCAGAGCGAAACAGATAAGATATGCAAGGTGGTCTCAAGAAATTTGTTTCTTCTTGCTAAACTAAAATATTTCACTGACAGAAAAACAAGACAACTATTCTATAATGCACGTATTAAATCGCATATTGATTATGCCTCATCTGTGTGGGATGGCTGTAGCGATGCAAATTTTAAAAAGATTAAACTCACTCCATGACGAGCAGCGAAACTTATATTAGATTTTTAAAAAAAAACATTCCGCAACAAAACAGTACTGACGAAAAACTTGCATTACTTCCTATGCTCCCTCTCCGTCAACACTTTGTTTTTAATAAGTTAGTAATGGTATATAAGGCTACAGTAGAAAAAACACCAGCCTACATAAAATTATCTAATCTTTTCAAGACTTGTAGCACACTCTACAACACACGTACAAATTACCTGGTAGTTCCAAAGCCCAGAATAGACATATTCAAGACGTCTTTTTCTTACTCGGGTTCAGTACTGTGGAACGCACTGCCCAACAAGATTAAATCGGCACAGTCTGTGAGCTCCTTCAAAGCCCAGCTACTACAGTATTTACTCAGAAATAATCGAACAGAT
>BTPG01000002.1:219197457-219207457 GCA_036245525.1 Semisulcospira habei | reverse complement strand
TTTTTAAAGGCAGGGTCTCTGATATCACTCACGAGTACAAAAAAAATTAAATATTTTATGTTAAAAAAAGCTTCGATCGTTTAATTCAGCTTTTGCGGTTGCCGGACTTCAGTCTTAAGCACTCGGTACACCTCTCTCTGGTCTCATTCACTTGTTGAGCCATCATGACTCCTTTTGCGTACTCGTCTTCTAATAGGGCACTGTATGCACAATCCGTCTATCCGTCGCGTAACAAGACAAGGTAGCCTATCCCAGGACGCAAAGGCCATCGGGCCGACGTCGGCCCGAAAGCCTTTTGCGTACTGGGAGGTAGCTTGGCGTCTGGAAGATGCCAAGGTACCCAGGCACTACCACTGAGTTATCATGAGCCATCCGTCACTCGCAGTTGGTACCAGATATGAATAATCCTTCTTTTGATCGGTACAACACGCCAGAACAACTATGGCGCCGGCCAGATGGACCCGGAGTCCGTATGGCGTACGCCAAACGGTATCAGTTGGAGTCTGTCTGGCGTAAGATTCGTTTTCGCAAGTTGTGAAATAAAAATCCTTGTTCAGATAGACCTTATTTGGACATATCAGAGGTAGGTCCGCCAAATATTGCACGCCGCGTTTCGAGGAAGTGAAACAGTGAATCAGTAGCTGAGCTGACCCTTCGCACCATGTGAATGTCAGTCCTGCTTTTGTTTTGTCCTGTGTTTGTCTTCAGAGTGAATGCGTGTGTGTCACGTGTGCGTACGTGTTGGGTTCAGTTCGCGGCGCTTTGAGCCTATTCGCAGAACTGGGTAAAGCGCCTACATAATAACCGGCATCGTTTATTATTATTATTATTATTATTATTATTATTATTATTATTATTATTATTATTATTATTATTATTATTATTATTATTATTAAAAGCCCTGGCAAACATGTCACCTGTTTGTCCGGCTTTTAAATCCATTGTCCTCAAAACACGTGCAGTTTTGACCTCCTTCTGATTTTCGAACATCGCACGTTTTTAATCCCTTGTTTTCCTAGAAACACGAGCGGTTTTTTAATTTCTGAACAACGTGTATCGCCAGATATAGGGGATCTGGTGTACGCAAAAGTGACCCCGGGTCTGTCTGACGTGATGGTCATTCTGTCGATTCACATCGGTGTCCAGGACAAATTCCGCTGAAATGCGGGACAGGGCCACACCCAGGGGGACAGCACTGTCTGATTAGCGTGGTATAAAGCACGGGGAAGGCTCGTAAACCACGCCACGTGACTAGCGCTCGTGAAGGGCGCGCGCTGTTCTTATGCTCTCATGGCCTGAAGGATCAAGGGAGTTGACTCGGGCTTTATGACTGACCCGGAATCCGACTAAAGTGATGGCGGGGCGGAACTGGCTGGATTTGTCTCTGTGTCTTTGGTTTTGCAGTGACGTAGGAACCAGGGCCCACTTGCATGAGAGAGTTTAATCCTGCGCCAGCCACTAAGCAAGGTGCTCCTCTATTCACGTCTTTTTAATTAGAAATGATGGGTGCGGCCATTTTGAACATGACCTTCGACCTACTGGGGACGACTTCCGGTTTTGCTTGCAAACATGGAAACTGTGAATACAAAACCCTACACAAGTTCCCGATCTAGCGGCCGACATTGCGCAGTAAAAGGTTGCCACAACAACGAAAAAAAGCTGTATGACTTGTTGCAAATGCCATGTTTTTACCACAAACCTTTCATTCGCCGTTATTGTTCGTGTTTGAAACCTTTTTGTTTGTAAAAAAGTGTATCACATCGCACACTATCCGATGAAATGGCCTGTTTTTTATCGGCCGGCCGTACACACTCGAGCGACACAAGTCAGTCTGAATTTTTATGTCTAGTTCATGTGTGTTTCGAGGAAGTTTTGCTTTAAATTGCCGGTACTCCTCATCGTCAGCGGACCAAACCGTGGCGGAGATAGTTATTTTGCGCAGCGTTTTGTTGCACGTATCAAAATCTCCGTTGAAGTTATATCCCCATATTTTTGGTAGGGATTAGGACTACCGATTCTAAGGCCTACCTACTGATGCCAGCAGGTTGTTGTCTCACTCACGCCCTGATATTTTCATACGGTTTTTGTATCATGGGCGTGTGTGATCTTCAACTTTTGTGTAAATGTGTTGTTTTTTTTTGTTTGTTTGTTTGTTTGTTTTTTTGTTTTTTTTGTTTTGTTTTTTGTTTTGTTTTTCCTCCAACTTTTTATGTTCTGTCAGTACAATAGTGAAACTTATTTTGTTCTGTTTTGTCGGTACAATAGTGAAACTTGTAGTAATGTACCCAGTAATTCATATTTATTGTCATGCTGATAAAATTAAAGAGTTTGTTGGCAGATTGTCAATTTTTTGTGTTTGTGTCATGAATTATCCTTAGAATGCATTACTCGCAATTCTTTCATTGTTTTCAGTATTATTATATTAATGTATACTATGGTGCAGCAATATAAGTTTTGTTGTCTCAAACATTTCATAAATAACATGAGAATATTTTGCCACCCAAAAGTAGAGACCAAACAAAGTGTAGAAATAGTGTTATTAGCTTGAGATACACTTGAAAACAGAACACTTAAATAACTACATGGCTACACAAAATATCTATGCATATACACGAAACCTTCGCAAAAAACTTTCCAACGCGCACACGTAAACACTTCTCTGAAAGGCCAAACCGGAAATGCTACACAGCCGAGCAACCTGTTAACCGACCCATTTGAGAATATTACCGTTTGGTAAAAAAGAGGTGAATAGTTAGCGCAGAACTATACTCACTCACGCAACTAAGTCAATGGGAGGGGGTTTTAAGCATTGACATGGCCATACCCCTTATGATCAGAGCATCTTTTCTCATACATCGTTTTTAATGTGACTATACCTCCTATTTGCCTTTAGTATCAGTGGGTCATACCTCCTACGTCTATATACTGTGTGTTGAACAGTTGAGCTTACAGCTCGATCTACTAACATGGATACTCAGTTCCGATGCATCGCTGTTCTGTGGAAAAAATGATACCAATGATATAAAATTTAAATGTTTGCATCAGGCATGTGGAAATATTAGACATAATGGCATTTGGAGCCATTTTCGGTAGCGGTTTTCGTCTCGATGATTCCAGCAGGAATCATCCAGACAAAAATCGCTGCCGACAGCCAAAGCGTTAGATGTGCTGCTCACATCTTTCATGAACACCCCCCCCCCCCCCCCCCGCCCATCCCCCCACACACCTCCCCCCCTCCCCATTCCTGTTGTTTGATTTTCAGTGAAGAATACAGGGGGACTGGGTGTCTTAGCTGGTAGAGCGTTTGACTCTCGTCCTAAAGGTCGCGGGTTCGAATCCAGCTGGTGTAAATTCGGGGCCCCGTCTTTGAAATCACACTCGTGACGAAAAAAAAAGACGTTAAGCCCTAAACGTTTAACCTGTTTCGTGAAGGATGCACCTTACCTCCCCTATGCCACTGTTTTGGATCCTTATGTCACTCTGAAAATGATGCTAGAAACCTACAAATAAACACAAGTTTAGTTCAGTTCTTTCAAGGTGGGATGTAAGCGTTCAGAATGACCAGTACGCGCTCTACCCCCATCTCTCGGACGTGTTTCTTTGAGTCCCTTTCGATATCGGACCAACATTAGACGATTTTCCCGCTCATCTCTAGTATAATAACAATACTAATAATACTGTGATGCGGCTGATGACATCGACAACAAAAGCAGCAATAATAATAATAATAATAATAATAATAATAATAATAATAATAATAATAATAATAATAATAATAATAATAATAATATATTGATAGAGCGCTTGTCCTAAAATAAGGTCTATGTTTTCTTAAAACTGATCTGCAAAAAAAGTGTGAAATGTCGTTGGTGATCTTGCAGTAAAAGGACAATGCCTGTGGAATTCTTTTTTTATGACAAGAAGCAGGGATTGTCAGGAAGCGTGACATCAGTATTTAAATCACGTCATTGTCAGTACCTCCCACAAGTTGTGCTTCGGAAATTATTACAGTTATTTCAACGCCTCCAGTAAGAACACCATCCATCCACGGAACACGGATACCAATCATCACTTGTCAGGGATTGTCAGGAAGAGTGACATCAGTAGTTAAATCACGTCATTGTCAGTACCCCCCACAAGTTGAAATTCGGAAATTATTACAGTCATTTCAACGTCTAAAGTAAGAACCACATCATTCTGTCCACGGAACACGGATACCAATCGTGGCTAGCAAGAAGCATTGATCCTCATGAGCCCCGCTGGTGCGGGGGCTTAGAGAATCTATACCTATTTGCAGATGGCTCATATTTCTTCAGAAGTGAACAGTTTTAACGTAAGATGTTGGCGAAAACTACAGGACTGAAGTGAGGACACGTAGTTCCGTTTGTGTGAAGTGCATCACTGTCCTTTGTTAACCTTAAGTAGGTTGTTTGAAAGCACAGTATAAAAATAGCAAACTAATGGCGTTGAAAACACACTGTCTAGACATTGTTAATGTCCATGTTATTGATTTTTGTCCAAATTGTTTCCATTGCTTTATTTAACTACAATTGCTTGTGATTTTTTTTTTTATCCACAGAACGTTGTCATGCTGTATACTAGGGTGACGTTCATACAGTGATTAAATTACGATTGCTTTCCCATCGCACAAAATAACCACGAGTGCTCAGATTGACAAGTGAAAATGTGAGTTTTAAAATTAGCATTTTATCCGTCAGCCTGTGCATGAGTGATTCGTTTTGCAAAATGGAAAGGTCGGTCATAAAATTTTTTTTATTTATTCAAAGAGCATACCTCACATTTAAATTCTCATCGCAGTCCTAGTCCAGAGTTGCTCACAGACAGAAGTCAGGCTTGTTTGTGTTCGATTCCGGTGACGTCAAAAACAACGTCAACGTTTGCTGTTGTTTTTTGTTTGTTTGTTTGTTTGTTTGTTTGTTTTTTGGGGGGTTGTTTACAAAAGCGTCCAACCCTGCGTCGTGTGACTGAAGCACAAATTAGCTCAAAAGACTGACAGTATGACCAGTATGACTATACAAATAAAATTAAAACAAAGAACACTACGTTTCCTGATGGTTATTACTTCACGTTGAGATAGCGGCCGCCGTTGGCCCGCGCACGGCCGTGCGCGGGCCAGCGGCGGCTCGACTTCGGCCCGATGGCCTTTTGCGCATTGGGTAGGGTAGTATCAGATGGGCGGGAAAAGAATGTGATTTGTCACAGTATAAAAACAAAAACGCACGTGCATTGCGGCATACGAGACTTTCACCCATTAAGCCCTGACATGCTGCGACAGGATGTGGCTCGACCATGATTGTTTAAAGGGCGGTGTCAGAATAGCGTGTCGCTGGTAGGCGCCAAGCTATTTTGACACCATCATCCGTGAACTATCATGGTCGATCTGCCTCCAGCATTGTGATATAGATCTCAAAGGATATCTGACAAAATGATAATATCATCCTGTCGATCTATTTGGTAAATAGTACTACATAATCCAGTGGATGCAAAATGTGTTTCTGCAATCTTCACCGAATGCCAAAGGGCCTAAGCCTTCCTAGGAACATGAAACTTGAACTTAAAGTCCCACGACCGCCGTAACTGTTAGTCAAACATACAATTCTGTAACAGATGGTTGTCAACCGCTACAAACAGTTCTAGCTATGGTTCATTAGACACATGAGAATCCAGTTCAGCACACGTCGACTTTACATCAATTAACCTGACAATGACTCCATTCCGTTCTAGAAATACAACTATCAGTGCAAGAAACAGCTAACAATAGACTGATTCGCTAACCGCAGCGCAGAATAAATAAGTACGATTACGCGTGTGCTTTTGCTGCGTGTACAAACTGCTGTTAAAGTTTATTAGGTGTGTCGACAATGCATACGGTCGGTGCTGCAATGTGTCTTCAGATTTATGTGTAATGGTACTTGAACCAAAAACTTGAGGTGACTGCCAAGCGTGTAAAATGCAGAGAAAACCCAACGAAGAAAGAAGCACGCTTAGAAAAGACAACACAATTTATCAATATTTAAAATAGTGGAATAAGCAAGTATGAGATTCGCTACTTATCTTGTCAGCTCGTGTCCCTTCTTTTCTCCGCGTGACAAGATAGGCAGCGAACTGTATACTTGTTTCTTTGTCTATTTTGAAATATTAATAAATTGTGTTGTAACTATCTTTTCTAAGAAGTACCCAACGGAGAAAGAAACACGCTTAGAAAAGACAGTTACAACACAATTGTGTTGTAACTGTCTTTTCTAAGCTTGTTTCTTTCTCCGTTGGGTACTTCTTTGCATTTTACACGCTTGGCAGTCACCTTTTAGGTCTGGATTGCGTTTTTAAAAAATCTTTTCTAAGCGTGCTTCTTTCCCCATTAGATCCATATGATGAATTTATCATTTTGTTATATATTCCTTGAGGTCTATATCACAGTGCTGGAGACAGATCGACTATGATAGTTCAAGGATGGTGTCAGAATAGCTTGGCACCTACCAGGGACAAGCTGTTCTGACACCGCCCTTTAAACAATCATGGTCGAGCCACATCCTGTCGTAGCATGTGTTGTAACTGTCTTTTCTAAGCGTGCTTCTTTCTTCGTTGGGTTTTCTCTTCCTGTTAGCTTTGATTTTTTTTTTTTTAAAGGGGACCGGCAAGAGTTACAGCTCTTCGTAAGCACCAGCACTTACCGACATTCGCGTGAAAAACACAAATGCAGATACCACTAATATTAATGTAACAAACATAGGACTAACAAGAGACATAAATACCCATGAGCCCCCGCATTTGCTTGTTTTCTATTTTCTGTGTCAGCGCTACATCAGTAGAATAAACGCATTGTAAATTTAATAATAATAATAATTATTATTATTATTATTATTATTATTATTATTATATTATTATTATTATTATTATTATTATTATTATTATTATTATTATTATTATTATTATTTGTTGCTTTTGTTGTTCATTGGTTTTGTTGTATTTAAAATACAAACTTGGGAAAGTAAGTGCGAGCGCGTGCGTACGTGCGTGCATGTGTGCGCGTGCGTCAGTGTGTACGCGCGTGCGCGTGCAGATAAGTTTCTTTCAGTCAATAAGCAATCATCATTTCTTTCTCTACACTTATTCTGTTCCAAATCCTACACACAGATAACTACTTTGTTGATCCCAAAGTAAAAGGCTACTAAATGTCACCGGCCATGCAACATACATGTTCCACACCCAATACCCTCCTTCCTTTGAGAAACACTGACGTAAATTGATCCATCAAGAGGCATAGATTCTCATGAGCCCCCGGAAACTGAGGAGGCTCATGAGGATATATGCCTCTTGCAGATTGTTGGTGTTCGCTAAAGGAGTACCCATCGTGGCGCCGTTTTTGCTACACAAACTTCACGTATATAAAGTGGCATAATTCATAGAATAAGGCAGACAGATTGATTTTGTACGAAGCACAATGGAGACAAAGAAAGATCTCTAAGACAAGTCAAAGCTGTGATGTTAGCGACATGCATGTGAAGCCAACCCAGGCTGAACTCACTGTTACGCCCGAGGAATCCAGATATAAACGGAGCCAGCAAAAGGAATAGATCTTCATGAACCCGCCGAAACTGCGGGGGTAAATGAATCTATGCCTTTGTATTTGCCAGTGGTGTAATTAATTGGAATCATCGCGACAAAAACCGCTACCGACAGCCAAATGGTAAAGGCCCACTACCGCCGTAACTGTGCAAAGATACACTGCTGTAACAGATGGTTACGAAACGCTACTTACAGGTCTAGCTGTGCGGGTTCATTTAGACACAGGACAATCCAGTTCAGCACACGTCGTCTTGATATCAAGTAACCTGAGAATGACTCCACTCCGTTCTAGAAATACAACGATACCAGTGCGAGAAACAGCTAAAATTAGACTGACACGCTAACGGCAGCGCAGAATATATTAATGCGATTATGCGTGCGCTTTTGCTGCGTGTCCATACTGCTGTTAAAGTTAATTAAGTGTGTCGACAAGGCATACAAACACAATTGGCGCTGAAATGTGTCTTCAGATGTATGCGTAATGGTACTTTAACTCATTCAACCCAGACACACCACAGCAAGACAGGGATCGTGCATGATAGTTCAAGGGTGGTGCCAGAATAGCTTGGCGCTTATAGGCGCCAAGCCATTCTGGCACCACCCTTAAACTATCATGCACGATCTGTCTCTAGAATTGTAATACAGTCCTTCAGACGGCAACTTCAAAATTTGGGGATTTCGGTCCTGGGGTAGAATGAGTTAAGGCTCTGTGGATGCAGAAGACAGTAGAAGTACATTTTTGGGGGGTGAAAAGCGAGATTTTCATTGTATCACAATGACACTCTCGATTTTCATAAAAATTGTCTTGAGTCTATCGACTTCACTGGGCAGTAATTGTTATACATTGTGCTTTGCTTTGTTGTCTGTAAAAGACCTCTTTCGCGACCACGAAAGTCACAGAGAGCTACGATATATCAATTTTGCTTCCATTACTTATGTAAAGATTTGTGTTTACATAATTATGTCCCCCACCCCCACCCCAAGCCCTTTCCTCCTTTCGCACCCCTCCCCCACCCACGCTCCCCCTCCCCTCCCACACACACACACACACGCCCCCGCGCACCTCCCCCCCACTCCCACCCACCTGCTCCCTCTACCTGCGCATTGTGATTCTTGTGTTAAAAAAAACCTGTAATGCACGATGAACATTGCGTTGCGTGTGTGCATGCGTGCGTGCATGCGTGCGTACGTGCGCGTGTGCGTGTGTGTGTGTGTATGTGTGTGTGTGTGTGTGTGTGTGTGCGCGCGCGCGCTAGCGCGTGCGGACGTGCGTGTGTATGCATGCGTGCGTGCTTGCGTGCGTGTGTGTGATGCTCTCGTATCTCTAAACGAAATTCCTGTAAGAAGCTTTGAGTTCTATTGTGCCCGAGTTTATTAGCATAGCTAGCTGTTCATCAAAGACTGCTTGTCCTGGTTTTCTCTTACAGATAAAATCGATTGTGCTTTTCATTAGTGTGGCTGGATATTGCATTGCGGATAAGTAACTAGCGGGCTGAGGCTTATGTAAGGGGGGTACGAGGACATGTAAGGGGGGTACGAGGACATGTCAGTCGTTAGAGGCGGTAATGGCACGTTTCCAAAATAAGTTTGTTTTGGCCAGTAAACGCAAGCCCGAAGACCTTGTGGCCACTGTGGATTAATCACAGTCCTCGCCACAGTGCAGGTCTATTTTACTTCATGTTGTGTACACTGAAGGAATTGCACACCAGATACAACGAAGGCTCAAAGAACCGTGCTATTAGGCGTCTATTTATGAACGATCAAAGGGATGGCAAGCGTTATGCAGCCATTCAATATCTGGTTGTCTAATCTTCTGTTTCAATGTTCAGGCACTAGATATCGCATTGAACATTAATGTAAGTCTACTTCGCTTATTACAAGGTCGGATATAACGAAAGTCGGATATAACAACACCTTTCCAGAGGCCCCGACAGCAGTCCTTCTATGTAAATTACTTCGCTTATAACGACCCTCGGATATATCAACACGAAAAATTGGGTCCCCTGGCGATTTGTTATATCCGAGGTTTACTGCAATGATAAATTAAATCATTTTAGATTGTGTTATGACTGCTACACCCCAGGCTGTGCTATGCCTCAGCCTGTGCACAGAAACCATTCCGGTCTCGAATAGTCTCGTAATGGTGGTTTCCTCCTTGGTGACTGGTCCCCTTTCAGTGTTTCGGTGAATTAATAACAACTAGATTTCATTATTTTTAGTATTATCAGTTTCATCAGACTTTCAAACACGTTTCGCCGTCTGCCATTGTAAGTCTGCACATCGGACACCCCAGGGTGTTCCATTGGTCACGTGATTAATTCGAGACCGGAAAACCATTTGTGCACGAGCATGATCAGCTGATCAAAAGGGTGTAACAATGACGAATTGAATTGGTAGCTGAATGAACAAACAC